>CM035410.1:193913844-194066344 GCA_020310875.1 Ceratopteris richardii | reverse complement strand
TATGTGTGTGGGTTTATTTTTATTTTTTTTAATTATTTTATTTTTTTAATTTTTTGAATAATAATAATAATTATATATATATTTATATGTATTTTAAAAATTTTATTTTTTATAATTTATTTATTATAAATAATTATAATCATTAATATATATATATATATATTTCTTTATTTATTTTAAATAAATTTAGTTTTATATTATTATAATTTTTTATTTTAATTTGGTTTATTTTTTCTTAATTTGGGAATCTTTTATTTTGTTTATATCTTTTGTACTTTTTGGATTGTGTGTTTTCTATGAGTGTTGTGTTTGTTGGGTGTGTGTAGAAGTGTAAGAGACACACAAGAAGCACACACAAGGAGCACAAACACAGCAAGACACACGGAGAATACGATGGCTGGAATAGCTCACTCTATTGATCAATGAACTGAACTAAGGTAAGAGCTGAATAATATCCCTAAGTACAAAGTACCACCACATATGAGAGTATCAAGTATGTAGTAACATGGGGAAAAAACCTCTAGCCAACACAAGAGTAAAAAGTGCCCATGTATAGGGAAAAGGTTCACATCAAAGCTACTCGAGGAACACATAAGTGTAACAAACCCCCTGGAGCGAATGATGTGAACACATACAGGGAGTGACAGATCAGCCCCCACAAGGTAACAAGCCTAAAGCTTTGCGAAAAGCTTCAAACTTTTCCCGTGGAAGAGCTTTGGTGAATATGTCTTCCACATTATCTTGTGTAGGCACATATACCAAATCAATATCTCTTGCATGAAGGCGCTCTCTCACATAGTGATAATGCACCTCAAAATGTTTGGTCCGTGCATGAAACACTGGGTTTCGTGCAACAGCCAAAGCACTCTGACTATCAGTGAGAATATGTGTAGAAGCATCAATCTCCATGCAAAGATCCATCAATAGGCGTCTCAGCCATATACACTCCACTGTCGTTGTGAAAACTGCCCTGTACTAAGCTTCACAACTCGATGTCGCCACTTTAGGTTTCTTCTTACTCAACCAAGATATGCATGAGTCTCCAAGGAAAAAGCAATTACCACTAGTGGACACGTGAGTATCATAACAACCAGCCCAATCACTATCTATAAAAGCATGCAAGCATGGCTGAACATCTCTGGCATAAAAGAGACCTAAGCTCAAAGTGCCTCGAAGATATCTAAACACACATTTCACCGCTTGCCAATGTTTAGTGCCAGGGCTATGCATGAATCGACTCAACTGGGAAACTGCATACTGTATATCCGGCCTTGTGTTGCATGCATATATGACATCCCACAACTTGCTGATAAAGAGAAGTGTCAAATGCATCACTGGAATCCTCAACTGAGAATCTGAATCCTGTCTCAACTGGTGTAGAAACTGGCTTACAATCCTCAAAGTCAAAACGCTGAAGTAGTTTTTCAACATACTTTGCTTGATGCATAACAATTCCCCCCTCAACGGATACAAACTGGATGCCAAGATAGTAGCTCAAAAGACCAAGATAAGTGACATCAAAAGTATGTTGCAAATCAGCCATAAGAATGTCAAGTTTTGCATCACATGACCCAGTCAAGAGTATGTCATCGACATAAAGAACAAGCACTATAAGATCAGCCCCATTTTTGCGTACATAGAGTGTGCTTTCAATCGGACTACATGTGAAGCCAAGAGCAATCAAGTGCTTATGTATTTTGTCATACCATGCACGTGGAGCTTGCTTGAGACCATACAAAGCTTTATGCAAGCGACAAACCATATGCTCTTTCCCTTTCATAGCAAATCCAGGAGGTTGCTTCACATAAACCTCTTCCTGCAAATTCAGATTTTCTCTTAATCTTGTAAACCCACTTTGTACCAATGGCATTCTTTCCTTTTGGCAATTCACATAACTCCCAAGTACCATTCCTATGTATGGAATCCATTTCTGATTGCATAGCACTCATCCATTGTGGATCGTCACATGCATCTTCAAAAGAAAGTGGCTCTTCATTACATGCTGTAGCAATAAGAGAATAATCCACAAAATTACTTGATGCATGGTGAGAGCTTGATCTTGTTCTACCAAGTAAAGGTGCACTCAATTTGTTGTCCTGCAAAGTTTGTTTCAGCCACTTTGGCATAGATTGTGCACTCTTGATAGACATGCGTTCATTATGTAAAACATCTTCAATATGTACATCATGCGTGGGCTGAATTTCATGCTCAGTTTCAGCCATATTGTGATGCAAATGTTCAGCCGTATGTGGCTGGAAATTTCCAACAGTTTGGACATTTTTTGACTGAAATTTTTCAGCCATGTTTGGCTGGAAATTCTCTGCATTTTCAGCCCTATTTGGCTGGAATTTTTCAGCCCTTTGAACCTTAGTTGGCTGGTCTACATGGCCATAGTCAAGCGCACCATTTTGGAACAAAGGCATGAGTGTATCGAACACATCTTGTGAGTTAACTGTTGGCAGTTTTTTGCATTCAAGTAGAGGGAAAACTGAATTTTCAGCAAATTCCACATCTCGACTCACAATAATTATGTTCGTCAATGGATGGTACAACTGATATCCCTTACTTTCAGCACTATAACCAACAAATATACATTTCTTTGCCTTGTCATCAAGTTTGTGACGTTGTTGTGATGGCACAAGAGCATATGCCAAACAACCAAACACACGCATATGACTAACCATAGGCTTATGACCATTCCAAGCCTCATAAGGAGTGATGACTCTCAATGCTTTTGTAGGGCAACGATTCAACACATAATTTGCACACATGACCGCTTCCATCCAAAACTTATGAGGAAGATGCTTTCCTTTAATCATACATCGTGCCATTTCAAGTAGAGTTCTATTTTTACGCTCGGCAACACCATTTTGTTGAGGTGTATATGGCACCGTACATTGGTGTGAAATACCTCTTTCACGAAGAAAAGCATTAAACTCATGTGACATGTACTCACCACCACGATCCGTGTGTAGAGTCAAAAGCTTTTGTGAAGAAAAATTTTCAGCCATAGCTAAAAATGATGTGAAGCAAGAAAATACCTCATTCTTTGCTTTCATAGGATACACCCATGTATGGCGAGTAGCATCATCAATGAAGGTAACAAAATATACATGCTTCCCAAAAGATGGAGTCTTGACCGGACCACATACATCACTATGAACAAGTTGCAATTTTCTTGTAGTGTATGTATGACTATCTTTTGGAAAAGAAGCACGATGCATTTTTCCAAGAATGCAACCTTCACATGCATGCTTTTCAATGGACTCAAGTGTAGGCAAGCCAATAACCATGTCCTTCTTTTGCAAGTAGAGCAAACTATTGAAGTTCAAGTGACCAAAACGAGCGTGCCAAAGCTCCATTTCAGCCATGGAAGAAGTATGAGCAACTAAGGTATTCGAGGCAACCCTCTTGTATGTATCCATGCGATACAAACCACTACATAATGTACCGGACATCACGATAACATCGCCATTGCTGAAATCATGAACCATACACTTATCATCAACAAAGTGTACATGAAGTCCAGCTTTGGCAATCAACGGAACTGAAATTAAGTTCTTGATACCGGGCACATATAATGCATTTTTCAAGAGAATCACACCTCCATTTGCAGCCGTAAGCTCAATTTCTCCTACTCCAATGATAGGATAAGAGGCATTGTTTGCAGATACCACATGTCCTCCTTTAGGTGCATCTTTCAAAGAGGCAAAAAATCTTTGCATGATGTTATGTGCTTTGAAGCACCACTATCAAAGAACCAATCCGAATCAGCCTCACTCACAACCATGCATTTAGAATGCAAAGAAGCATCATAATGACATGTAACAACACATGCCCAAAAATCTTGAGCCATTGTGTTTAGCAAGCTTTCTACACTCATCAATAGTGTGGCCAGCCTTTTGGCAATATTTGCATCTCTTTTTCTTTTGCAAATCACCATCATTAGAGGAATGAGTGGAAGAGGAATCTTGAGGCTTTGGTTTTGATGAACCCAAAGTTGAACCATACTTGCTTTTCACCTTTTGTGAGATAGTAAGTGCTTGCGTTCCCTCAATCAAACCACTCCTATTCACTCTAGATTGCTCTTCTTGCAAAAGAAGAGACACAACCTCATCAAATGCATGCATATTAGGATTTCCTTTTGCAACCAAATGGAGTGTAGTAGCAAAGCTTTGAAAAGATTTTGATAATCCTTTCAACAATGTAGAAATGAGTGATGCATCCGGAATGATCTCATCTATGTTTGCCAATTGCTCTTTCAAGTCCTTGATGCGTGTCACATACACATCCACTGACTCATTTTCAGCCATACATACATCCTCAAGTTGCTTCCTCAAGTATGCAACACGTGCTTCATTACGCACGGCATACAAAGAAGCAAGAGTGTGCCATGCCTGTCTCGATGTAGAACATGACCGAATGTGTGGAACTATATGACGCTTCACTGAAAGCACAATCAAAGCATGAGCTTGAGCATCTTTTCCATCCCATCTAAGCTTCTCCTGTGTAGGTGGAGAAGGAGAAACCACTGTACTCGAAGAAGAAGCTCCATCTGTGACAGTAGACTGTGAAGTAGAAGCACCTGCTGGTCTTCGATCTATATCTGCCACTATGTTCCAAAGTTGTTTTGCAACAAGAACATGCTTCATCATGTAAGACCACATCGGATAGTTGGTCCCATCAAGCTTATCTTCAGCTTGAAGCATGCCAAACAAGTCATTGCTGCCGGCCATTTCACTAAGGAACAAGAATGTGACAAAATCTTCACTTCGACGAAAGCTGAAATGAGTGCTGAAATTTCAGCTCACAAATCATCACTCTGATGGCGATTTTGACTGCACGAATGGCTTCGAAATGGGGGTAAAACCCCAGCCCACCTGGTGGAAATGTTTTCGGGCTGCTAAAATTCACACTTCTATGCTCCGAAGTTGATTTGCATTGTTAAAGTGCGCGCGCACCGCGACGCGAAAAACCGAAACTTGAGAAGAAGTTGAACCTGCTCTGATACCACTGTTGGGTGTGTGTAGAAGTGTAAGAGACACACAAGAAGCACACAAAAGGAGCACAAACACAGCAAGACACACGGAGAAGACGATGGCTGGAATAGCTCACTCTATTGATCGATGAACTGAACTGAGGTAAGAGCTGAATAATATCCCTAAGTACAAAGTACCACCACATATGAGAGTATCAAGTATGTGGTAACATGGGGAAAAAACCTCTAGCCAGCACTAGAGTAAAAAGTGCCCATGTATAGGGAAAAGGTTCACATCAAAGCTACTCAAGGAACACATAAGTGTAACAATGTTTATATGTATGTGGCTGATAGTTAGTTTGTTTGTTGTTGTGAGGTATTTTATTATTTGATTATTTTGTTTTTAAGTCCTCTCTCTCTTCCCCCCCTCCCCCCCTTTCATTTGGTAGGTTTACTTTATTTATTTTTTATTTTTTGAATCCAACAAAAAAAAAGTGGGTCTTTTAGACCAAGGGTTCTTTGTGTAGTTTCATGAACAATTTCTTGTGGCAGAGGAAGTTAAGTAATGATTCTAGCAAAGGATCATGGGCACTTGACTGCACGTTTCGTCGATGATCTCTCAAGTGTAACAAGCAGCCTTATTTAAGGCCCCCACTGCTTGGAAACATCCCTACTACATAAATGGGGAGTGTGGTTAGCACTTTCTCTAACCTAGGATCTTTGGCCTACAGGCGGGCGTTGATATGATTTTTTGACCTGACTATACACATTTCTCATAATCCTTATTCAGCGACGTCGAGTTCCAATTTTGACCAGGTACGTGCTTCAACCTCTTCTTCAAATCTTGTTCCTTATCGTGTTTATAGTAGTGGAAGAGAAAGGTTCAAATTCTTAGCGAGATCTAATTTAAATTCTTTGCATTGCTTAGATAATGGTCATATTCATTAGTCTTCTTTCAAAACGGCCTTAGTTAATACTCATTACACTAATAATTCAATAAAAGCTCTTCTTCGTTTAAGACGTTTAAGAAAAAAGCATTTGCATGAAGATAATCCATTAAGTCCAATTCATTGTTCACAAGTCATTTATGTGATCTATAATATTTACGATAGTTCATTTTTATATGTTGGGCAAACTTTTAGGACTGCATTTATTCGTTTTCAAGAGCATGTTAGAGAAGCTAGGGAAATTCATTCCAAAAGAATTTTAATTGAAAAAGTAAAACCTCTTTATGCATCCATAGCAAAATACGATTTTGAATTGTTTCGTTGTTTTCCTATTGAACACATAGAAGGTAATTTTAGAAACTCTAAAGAGTTTTACAAAGCAGCTTTGCCTAGGGAGTTATTTTGGATGCGAACTTTACATACCTTCTTTCCTAAAGGCTTCAATTTAGAAGGAAAATCTAGCCTTCGTAAGATTAGGTCTATCAATAAGAAAACTCCTATGTTATGACGTAGATACCCAAAACTTTCCTCAACCATCCAATCTTCTCGACATACAGAAATTTGGGTTCCACATCGTAATATTAATGTTTCTGTTTCCTCTCCCTATAGGTTCCTTAGTTCATGCTATAGGTTAGACTCTTCTGATGAGGATTTCCCATCATCATCTTCTAATGAACATTTGTTTAGCTCTTTGTATGATCAATCTCTTAAGTTTAGTGATTTTAAAAGAAGATTAATTTTCTTGGATAGAATTATGCAAGAGCGGTCTTTTTCTTTCAAAATCTTTGAAAAGTATAACAAAAGAGTCCTCTTTAAACTTCTATATATCTTGGAAAATTTTTCTCATGAGGATTTGAGTCTTAGAAAATCCCATAGTTTTCAACTTCGAATTCTCATATCCAAATTTCTAAAATCCTCTTGTGTTTCTCATAATCCTTTGATTTCAAGAAGAGTTTTACTAATTACTATCTTTACTTCTCCAGAAAAGGATAAAGTTCGTTTGAACTCTATTTTGAAATCAAAAGAAGTGATAGAATCTCTTCCTTCTTATGTTAGAAAGCTTTGGGTCCATCCTTTGGTTACATACAAATATTTGAAAACTTTGGGTCAAAAAGTGTTCAATTACAATGATATTGGAAGAAATATGAAAGAGCAAGATAGATTATCGATTTCTAGAACTTGTTGTTGCAATAATGGTTCCTTTTCCTCTTTCATAAACAAGGATTTGGGTCATATAGTTCCTGCCGATTGTTCTATTCTTCCTACTAGTAGCTTGAAAGAACTTTTTTCTAGAGGAACAAAATATGGACTTCATACATCTAAGGATGCTTGCATCCTTAAAGATATAGAAAAGGGCCTTGATAATTTCATTCTAAAATTTGAAGAATCTTTAGGTATTCATGGAATTTTTATACATTGAAAATCAGTAGTAATGAAGAAAGTTTCTATGAAGGTTGATATAGCTTTAGGGAGGAATTTCCCCTTCATTAGATAGCTTATCTGTAAGTGATTTGACTTCACTAAAAATTTTTCATAGAAACTTTGTGATTTCTTATATGGATAAATTTCCAAATAATTTTGTTTTTACTTGTAAAAAGTTTTATGTAGAGTGTCTTATGAAAGAAACTCAGTCCTCTATTGATATATTTAGGTAGTGATGTGTGTGAACACTCTAGGACTGCCGGGGCACTTTTTTCCCTCTTTAGGAGGTTTTTTTCCCCCGGCTTGTATATACGCCTATTGCCCTAATGGGCTACTTATCTTTGTACATTCTCTAGTAATACATTCAGTCTTGTGTGTTGTGCTCCAAGCTTCTTCTTCTTCCTTGTGCTGTTCGCGTGCTTCCGCAGACGTCTAACTCCAACAATTGGTATCAGAGCAGGTCGTCGCTTCTTCTAGGGCGCCGTCGACACTCCTCCGTTTGCAGTCTCAGATTCGCACGAAATTTGGTGAGCATACTCAGGGTGTTTCCGAGATCAAAACAGCTTTGTTCTGTGGTGCCAAAATCGCGATCTGAGCTCGTTTCGGCCTCCGAACGCACTATCGCAGTGCTTGTGCAGGCTATTTCGTCCTTTTGTGCCAAAGGTATATACCAGTTTCTGTTCGCCAGTTTAAGCGTCTCGAAGTCTGCTACAGGTCTAGCAGAACTCGTTTGGGCAGTTCCGTTCAACTTTTTTAGATACAGTCAATTTTCTGCATCAAGGTATTTTAGTCACCGGCCATGGCTGAAAGCAGTGATGTATTCCGTATGTTGGCTGTTGAGGATAAGTTGGATGGTACCAACTACCTATTATGGGCTTATATGATGCGACATGTACTGGTTGCAAAAGGATTGTGGAACATTGTGCAGGGTGTTGAAAGACGTCCTGTTACACCTGTAACGACAGGTACTGCAAATACAGGTGTTGGAGCTGATGAAGATGGTGTCGAAGATGATATTCCGCAGATTCCTGTTCGTGCTGCTGTTTCTGTTGCACCTACTGCAGAGCAGATTCGTTGGGATGGCAGAGATGCCCAGTCACATGCATTGATAGCTTTGTCTGTCAAACGTGCCATTATTCCTCACATTCGCTCTTGCAGAACAGCAAAGGATGCTTGGGATACACTTACCACTTTGTACCAGGCTAGGAATGAGGCTCGTGTTGCTTACCTCCGAAAACAGTTGGAGAGTGAGCACATGAATGAAGGTGATTCTATGGACAGTTTTCTTACAAAGATCAAAGACCTGAAGGAACAATTGATTTCTGCTGATGAGGTTATACCAGATAGCTCACTTGTGAAGACCGTTCTGAATGGTCTTCCTGATTCATATCAGAGTTTTGCCTCTACTCTTCGGTTGATGATGAAAGGCAATCCGAATGCCTTGTCATTTGAGGAATTAGTCTCTGTTCTGTTGCAGGAAGATCAGTCCAGGCATAACAGGTCCATTATGCGTGTTGCAGATCAAGCTTTCCTGGCTAGTCAGAAGGGCAAAGGAAAATGGAGCTCTTCTACTATTAAGCAGAAATCTGCAAATGCTGCACAATCGAAGAACCAGGATAAAGATGAAAAGAAATCAGAAAAGCAGAAATTGTTCTGCAAGTACTGTAAAGGAAATGATCATATTATAAAGAATTGTCCAAAACTGGCTGCTAAAGAGGCAAAGAAGAAAGAGGCTGGAATGGTTGTTGCAGAGGCCTCTACACCAAAAACAGAGTCTGCAAATCTTGTGCAGGAAGAACAATGGGCATTTACTACTGTCTGCAGTTTTGACCCATCTTCTCATGATCAGTGCATGTCTGCAGTAGACTCAGATGTTTGGTACTTTGACAGTGGGGCGACCAAACATATTACCTCGCAGCGCAGTTTCTTCTCTTCACTTGAGCCTGCTCCTACAGGGAATACTGTCACATGCGCCAATAACTCCTCTTATCCTGTTATGGGAGTTGGTAAGATCATTCTGACTACTGCTGATGGTAGTTCTTTCACTTTGTCAGATGCTTTATTTGTGCCAGGGATCAAAAAGAATCTGTTATCAGTTTCTGCATTAGCCAAGATTGGCTTGGTTGTGAAATTTGTTGATGACAGGTGTACAGTCCATGATCTCTCAAATGGCGATGTGATTATTGCTTCTGGCATTTTATGTCGTGGGCTGTATAAGCCCATAGACTATGAAAGATCTGTGAATGATTCGGCATGTGCAGTTCATGATTCTCAGGCTATGTCAGATGCAAAGCTTTGGCATGCACGCTTTGGTCATCTGAATTTTGCTAGTTTGTTACGCCTGCAGAAATCTGAAATGGTGTCCTCTTTGCCCAAACTTGAGGCACCTGGAAAACATGTTTGTGAAGGCTGTATTTTGGGCAAAATGCAGCGTTCTTCCTTTCCAAAAGATGGTTCAGTTCGGGCTACGCAGAAATTACAGCTTGTACATAGTGATGTCTGTGGTCCTATGCAGACACCCTCTTTTGGAAATTACCTTTACTTCGTGACTTTCATTGATGATTTTTCCAGGCATGCATGGGTATATCCACTCAAAGAAAAGTCCGAAGTGTTCATGTGCTTCAAACAGTTTTTGGTTTTGGCTGAAAATCTGTCAGCATGTAAAATGGGCACCCTCCGTTCTGATCGAGGGGGGGAATATATGTCTTCAGATTTTAATGCATTTCTGGCTGAACGTGGGATAAAACACCAGTGTACAGTGCCGTATACACCTCAACAGAATGGAGTTGCTGAACGAAAGAACAGGTCACTCATGGAGATGGCGAGGTGCATGGTCAAAAGTTAGGCTTTACCACATAGTTTCTGGCTTGAGGCTGTCATGTGTGCAGCATATGTACTGAACAGGTGTCCCACTAAAGCATTGCAGTCTATCACTCCATATGAGGCTTGGCATGACCGCAAGCCATTTGTTGCTCATCTGCGTGTTTTTGGTTGTTTGGCATATGCATTAGTGCCTGAACAACATCGCAGAAAATTGGATGATAAGGCAGTAAAATGTATTTTTGTTGGGTACAGTTCTGAAAGTAAAGGCTATCGTCTGTATCATCCACAGACTAAACACATTCTGGTTAGCCGTGATGTTGTCTTTGTGGAAGATGCTATTCAGCCATTGCTTTCATGTACTAAGGAGACATCTGTTAGCTCCAAAGACATGTATGATACTTTGATGCCTCTTTTTACAGGTGGACAGGCTAGTGCTGGTCCTAATGAGGCAACTTCTCAGCCTTTGCAGGTTTCATATGATGATGCAGATCATTCCATTTCTGATGCAGATTTACATGATGCACTTGTTGATGAGAGAGCTGATATTGAGCAAGCAAAAACTATGCCAAAATGGCTGGTGCAGACTTTGCGTGACAGCAAATTAGATGCACCTTTGTCATATCGTACTCGTTCAGGCTCTCATAGTGCCTCCTTTGCATCAGATTGCTATGCTATGGCTGCATCTAGTCTCTGTGATGAGAATGAGCCTATTTCTTTTGATGAAGCACAAAATTCAGAAAATTGGATGGCTGCTATGCAATCTGAATATGATGCTATAATGAAGAATGGTACATGGTCTTTATGTGACTTGCCTCCTGGCAAGAAGGCCATTGGCACTAAGTGGGTATACAAGCTGAAGCGTAAACCTGATGGTACAGTTGACAGGTATAAGGCTAGGCTTGTTGCAAAGGGTTATGCGCAGGAAAGAGGCATTGATTTTGATGAGACCTTTGCACCTACATGCCGTATGACTACTGTTCGGAGCATTTGTGCACTTGCAGCCCATCATGGTTGGAATGTACATCAGTTGGACATTAAAACAGCATTTTTGAATGGTGACTTGCATGAAGAAGTGTATGTTTTTCAGCCCCGTGGCTTTGTGCAGAAAGGGCATGAAAACCAGGTGTGCAGGTTAAAGAAGGCGTTATATGGTTTAAAGCAAGCACCACGTGCTTGGTATGAGAAGATACATGCCTATCTGATTGCACATGGTTTTGAGAACAGTCCAACTGAAAGCACCTTATATGTTAAGCGTGCTAATGATGTGCTTCTGATCATTGTTGTCTATGTTGATGACATGCTGCTCACTGGTCCTATTGAGACACATATTGCTGATTTTAAGGCTGATTTGCATGCCTCATTTGAGATGTCTGATTTGGGGCATTTGCATCACTATTTGGGCATTCAGTTTATGCACGTTGATGGTGGAATGGCTTTGTGTCAAAGGAAATATATTGACACATTATTGCAGCGTTTTGGCCTTGAAGACTGTAAGCCTATTGCCACTCCTATGGAGACAGGTTTACGATTGAGTCTTCATGATGCTGGAGATGCATTTGATGCTGTTCTCTATCAGCAGGCTGTTGGATGCTTGATTTACTTATGCATTACTCGGCCAGATATTCAGTTTGCTGTCTCACAGATGAGCAGGTTCATGCATTGCCCAGGAGTCACGCATTGGAAAGCGGTTAAGCGCATCTTTCGCTACTTGAGTGGTACTCGGCTACTTGGGTTGTTTTATCCCAAGGGGGGATCACTACCGCCAGATTTGCATGCTTTTTCTGACTCAGATTGGGCTGGTTGCTATGACACTCGTGTGTCCACCAGTGGTTTTTGCTTCATGCTTGGTAGCTCATGTATATCTTGGTTGAGCAAGAAGCAGCCTACTGTGGCCACTTCCAGTTGTGAGGCTGAGTATAGGGCAGCTTTCACAGCGACTGTTGAGTGTGTGTGGCTCAGACGCCTTATGGCTGATTTGGGTGTTGGCCAGTCTTCTGCCACCACCATCTTCACTGACAGTCAGAGCGCATTGGCAGTTGCGAGGAACCCTGTGTTCCATGCTCGCACTAAGCACATTGAGGTGCATTATCACTATGTCAGGGAGAGGTTCTCTGCTGGGGAGATCAGCTTGGCATATGTGCCCACGCAGGAGAACATTGCAGACCTTTTCACGAAGGCTCTGCCTAGGGAGAAGTTTGAAGCTTTCCGCAAAGCTTTGGGCTTACTTCCTTTTGTGGAGTGATTTCCACATAGCTTGGCACTTCCTTATACATGAGTGCCAGCTCCTTGTTCACCGCATCACTCCCAGGGGGGATTTGTTGATATATTTAGGTAGTGATGTGTGTGAACACTCTAGGACTGCCGGGGCACTTTTTTCCCTAAGGTTTTTTTCCCCCGGCTTGTATATACGCCTATTGCCCTAATGGGCTACTTATCTTTGTACATTCTCTAGTAATACATTCAGTCTTGTGTGTTGTGCTCCAAGCTTCTTCTTCTTCCTTGTGCTGTTCGCGTGCTTCCGCAGACGTCTAACTAAAAACATCCTCTACATATCAATTTTGCAATGTTTCTTCTGGAGAAGTTATTTCAAGTCATCAAGATTTTTGTAACTCTTATGGTTTCAAATTGTATCAAAATTTACCATTTTTATATACAGTTTGGAAATTCCATAAGAACCCCATCAAACCAAGATTTATAGCTGCATCTTGTAATACTTCTCTCACGGATGTTTCCAAATGGTTAAGCAATTGTTTTAAAGCCATTTTACCTACTATTCATAATATTTGGAAGGAATTACTCAAAGATGCAGATGTGCCAACTTCCTCTAGTTGGATCTTAGATAATTCTCTAGGTGTTGTTCCTGTAATAAAGTCTCTCAACTCTTCAAGAACTATAAAAGAAAAATCTGTTCCTTTGGGGCTTCAAA
This sequence comes from Ceratopteris richardii, assembly GCA_020310875.1. Lineage (NCBI taxonomy): Eukaryota > Viridiplantae > Streptophyta > Polypodiopsida > Polypodiales > Pteridaceae > Ceratopteris > Ceratopteris richardii. The sequence goes on along the minus strand of CM035410.1, from coordinate 194,053,248 downwards.
CTTTTGACTTCACCACTTTGTATACAAAGGTAGATTTGAATGATTTAAAACATGGGATTTCTTCTTTAGTTAGGAAAGTTTTCTCTTTTAAATTCATTAAAGATAGATGTAAGGTTGTTTTGGTAGAAAAGTCTGCATTACATTTTGATTATTTATGGTTGAAATCCAAGTCTGTAGATATAGATAGTGAAAAGAAACATTACACTAGAATAGTACATGAAACTGACATTCTTCTTTAGTTAGATTTTCTTTTAGAAAACTTGTATATTTTAGTTGGTGATACTTTATTCAAACAATGTATTGGAATTCCTATGGGTACAAATTGTGTTGTCTTTCTTGCTAATTTTTATCTTTTTACTTATGAATTTGAATTTATGGAAAGGCTTGTTTTAGTTAATACATGTCCTATCATTATATACAAACTTTCTAATATTAGGTGCTTTGTAGATGATCTATTTATTCCTGATTTTAGTTCTTTTCAAGATTTTATGTATTTACACAATGATGCTTTTGGTGGTGGTATTTATTCCAAAACTTTTTGTGAGCTAATTGTACTTCACATGGTGATTCTTGTGCTTTTCTAGATCTAAAAATATTTCAGTCTCCTTTTGGTTTGGAAGTAGACATTTATGATAAAAGATTAGAACCGGAATTTGCTAGCATTAACATGATACGTATGTCTCGTATTGATTCAAATATTTCTCATTTAGCAAAGAACGGCGTTATTTGCTCTCAATTGTTTATATTTTCTCGTCTATGTTCAAGCTTGTCTTCATTTGTAATTCAGTGTTGTCAACTAATCTCTTTGCTTGTTCAAAAAGGGTATTTATTCAAGAAAGTTTCAAAGAAGGTAAGGACTTTCTTACTTCGTAACAAGTTCATTTATGGTTCTTCTTCTTTTCATGTGTTCAAATTAATCATTAGTAAATTCAATAGAAAAGGGGAACACTGTATGGGATAATGATAAGGTATTTTTTGTGGTTCCCCCCTCTCCCCCTTCTTTTTCACTCTTTATTTATAGCTTCTTTCTAGTCTTTTGTTCTTTTATGTTTATTATTATTATTATTACTTTTATTATTATTTTAGCTATTTCTTTATATTTTTTATTATTAATTTTAATACATTTTTTTAAAAAAAAATTTTTTATTTTTATTTTTTATTTATTTACTATTCATTTATTTATTTATGTATTTATTTATTTATCTATATATTTATTAATTTTAATTTTTATAATTCTAACTCCTTTCTTCTTATTATTTGTTTGTTCTTTACGCAAGACTTTACCATGGCTGAGTTTGCCCTTCACTTTCAGAAGTGATAGAAACTCAGTTCGTTGACTTTGTTAGAGATCTTGATTTAGAAAGACTCTTTATTAAAGTCTGCACCTACTCTAGGGCACTGATGACATGAGTAGGGATGTCATAGCTATTTGTCCAAGCTATGCATGATAAAGTTTAATTCTGATACTTCCTGTTTAGGACAGACATAGAAGTTGACGTTGCACTTTTTGTTTCGTTTTGTTTTTGTTTAATTTGCTTATATATATATATATATATATATATATATATATATATATATATATATATATATATATATATATATATATATATATATATTTATATATATATAATTATTTATTTATTTATTTATGGAATTATTATTATTATTTTTTTAATTTAATTTCCATTTTTATCTATTTATATCTTTTATTTTAATTTTAATTTATTATTATTTTTTTATTATTTAATTATTCATTTTTTGAATATTTTTAATTTTATTTTTATTATTTATTTATTTTTTGTTTTGTGTGTGTGTGTGTATGTATGTGTTTTTTTTAAAGTATATTTTTTATATAAAATCTTTCTTTCTTTCTTTCTTTTTGTGTGTGTGTGTTCGTGTTCATGTTCGTGTGAGTGTGTGCGTCTCTTTTTGTATTGGTTTTCTTTCTTGTTTATATTTTTCATGTCTTATATTGGTCTTAAGTCTATTGCTTTTGTTTGTTATTTTTTCCAATGTGTATGTGTTTGTGTTCTCTATCCTGAGTTCATAAGTTTGGATAACTCTGAACTTATGAAGGTACACACACACACACACACACACACACACACACATATATATATATATATATATATATATATATATATATATATATATATATATATATATATATATATATATATATATATATATATATATATATATATATATATATATACACACACACATACACACACACACACACACACACACATATATATATATATATATATATATATATATATATATATATATATATATATTTCAGTGTAGTCTCTTGCTTTCATTGTTGGTTTCTCCTTATGTGTTTGTGTTTATGTTCTATATATAGATACACACACACATTCAACGGAACATATCCAAGCTCTCTCTCTCTCTCTCTCTATATATATATATATATATATATATATATATATATATATATATATATATATATATATATATATATATATATATATATATATATATATATATATGTGTGTGTGTGTGTGTGTGTGTGTGTTTGTTTGTTGAGGAGATGGTGGATAGATTCTAGAGATGAAGTGGTGCTGCAAAATCTTGCTTCACATCAGCCATGGACAAGATGTGGGGAGTGTAGTAGACCCTTTGAGCTTCCTAATGATCACAAATAATCACACATGTGATTTGGAACATGATCCTCCAATCAATGGATCAAAACAGATAAGTAGAAAGTTCAACCAAGAGCTTGGACTTGCTATTTTGGTCTTTGGATATGTTTAGTAAAGTGAACAATGCTCTCTACCTACTAGCAATTGGCTAAATTCCCTTTGGGAGTATCTAATTAACTTAGATAGCTACCAATCATGAGTTATTTCAATAAAAAATAATGAGAATGATGCTTAGTGAGTTAGAAGACTTGCCCGACATTTTCGAGGTGCTTCAGTGTGCAGACCAAAGAGCAAAGTTGTGAAGATATCTCACGATTGAAAAGAGCAATAACAATGAAAATTTGTATCTATGTATATTGAATCTATAGTACTTTAAATCACATCAAATGATCAACCATGCACTAAAAACAAGCTCTGAAAAGTTTACTGTTTTGAGATGATCATAGCAGAGAAGTGAAGTAGAGAAGTAATCAATGTATATGTATTAGATCACAAGAAATATAATGACATTGGCAATGTTAAATTGCACAATGTGATGGTAGTGAAGGAGCTATGAATTGAGCTCATTAATCACAAAGAATCCCTCTCAAATGATCTCATAGTTGGGTTCAACTTCGCGACTTTTTTGATCCACTTTTATACTTGAGGTTGGAGCCAAGCTTTGAATTCAAATTCAAATTCTCACCATAAAGTGACTCCGAAACTATATGATTTATTCTCTCATCAACTATCTACCAAGCAACTCGAGATTTGATTCCTCCTAACTCCATGTGAGAGTAGTGCAATAAACATAGGCACTTTTACAAAGATAAAAGGTAAAGTGACTTTTACAAGGGGATAGTCATATGTGACTATATGTGATACATGCTATTGTTCAAGTATGTAGGCTTGGACTCTTTTGTACCAACAGCTCCCCCTCAAGCCTAACATGCTTGGTCTTCAATCTTCCTTGATTTCCTGCAATCCAATCATCATCTTGAACCTGTTCATCTTAGTTCCATCCAATGACTTTGTGAGCATATCTGCACATTGCAAATGAGTTAATACATAGGACAATTGTGTCCTTGCTAAGTAATTTCTCTCTTACATAATGATAGTGCACTTCAATGTGCCTAGTGCTTGCATGATGTACAGGATTCGCAGCCAAATGAAGTGAACTAGTGTGATCTCCAAAAATCATTGGAGTATAAGAATGTTGTTACATAAGAACAAGCTCTAAAGTTTTGTTTTTTAAGTTTATGGATTTTATTATTTATGATAAATAACGTGTGGAGGCGCTCACATCTCCAAATTTAGAGTAAAAGTAGATAAAAGTAAGTGTTGTATATTTAGGTAGTGATGTGTGTGAACACACTAGGACCATCGGGGTACTTTTTCCCCTCTTTACGAGGTTCCCCCCCCTCCCCCCCCCCTCCCCCCCCCCCCTTGTATATACGCCTATTGCCCTAATGGGCTACTTATCTTTGTACATTCTCTAGTAATACATTCAGTATTGTGTGTTGTGCTCCAAGCTTCTTCTCCTTCCTTGTGTTGTTCGCGTGCTCCCGCAGACGTCTATCTCCAACAATTGGTATCAGAGCAGGTCATCGCTTCATCTAGGGCGCCATCGACACTCCTCCGGTTGCAGTCTCAGAATCGCACGAATTTTGGGAAGCATACTCAACGTGTTTTCCAGATCAAAACTGCTTCGCTCTGTGGTGCCTAAATCGCGATCTGAGCTCGTTTCGGCCTTTGAATGCACTATCACAACGCTTGTGCAGGCTATTTCATCTTTTTGTGCCAAAGGTATATACTAGTTTTTATTCCACAGTATAAGCGTCTCGAAGTGTCCTACATGTTTAGTAGAATTCATATGGGCAGTTATGTTCAACTTTTTGAGATACAGGCAATTTTCTGCATCAAGGTATTTTAGTCACCGACCATGACTGAAAGCAGTGACGTATTCCGTGTCTTGGCTGTTGAGGATAAGTTGGATGGTACCAACTACCCGTTATGGGCTTATATGATGCAACATGTATTGGTTGCAAAAGGACTGTGGAACATTGTGCAGGGTGTTGAAAAACATCCTATCACACCTGCAACTGTTACAATTGCAGGTACAGAAGCTGACGCAGAAGGTGTCCAAGATGATGATATTATGCATATTCCTGTTCGTGCTGCACCTACTACAGAGCAAATTTATTGGGACTGCAGTCTATCACTCCATATGAGGCTTGGCATGATCGCAAGCCATGTGTTGCTCATCTGCATGTTTTTGGTTGTTTGGCATATGCATTAGTGCCTGAACAACATCGCAGAAAATTGGATGATAAAGCAGCAAAATGTATTTTTGTTGGGTACAGTTCTGAAAGTAAAGGCTATCGGCTGTATCATCCACAGACTAAACACATTCTGGTTAGCCGTGATGTGGTTTTTGTGGAAGATGCTATTCAGCCATTGCTTTCATGTACTAAGGAGACATCTCTTAGCTCCAAAGACATGTATGATACTTTGCTGCCTCTTTTTACAGGTGGACAATCTAGTGCTGGTCCTAATGAGGCAACTCCTCAGCCTTTGCAGGTTTCATATGATGATGTAGATCATCCCATTTCTGATGCAGATTTACATGATGCACTTGTTGATGAGAGAACTGACATTGAGGAGGCAAAAACTATGCCAAAATGGCTAGTGCAGACCTTGCGTGACAACAAAATTGGATGCATCTCTATCATATCGTACTCGATCAGTCTCTCATAGTGCCTCTTTTGCATCAGATTGTTATGCTATGGCTGCATCTAGTCTCTGTGACGAGAATGAGCATGTTTCATTTGATGAAGCACAAAAGTATGAAAATTGGATGGCTGCTATGCAATCTGAATATGATGCTATAATGAAAAATGGTACTTGGTCTTTATGTGACTTGCATCCTGGCAAGAAGGCCATTGGGACTAAGTGGGTATACAAGCTGAAGGGTAAGCCTGATGATACAGTTGACAAGTATAAGGCTAGACTTGTTGCAAAGGGTTATGCATAGGAAAGAGGCATTGATTTTGATAAGTCCTTTGCACCTACTTGCCGAATGACTACAGTTCGTAGCATCTGTGCACTTGCAGCTCATCATGGTTGGAATGTACATTAGTTGGACATTGAAACTGCATTTTTGAATGGTGACTTGCATGAAGAAGTGTATGTTTTTCAACCCCGTGGCTTTGTGCAAAAAGGGCATGAAAACCATGTGTGCAAGCTAAAGAAGGCATTATATGGTTTAAAGCAAGCACCATGTGCTTGGTAGGAGAAGATACATGCCTATCTAATTGCACATGGTTTTGAGAACAGTCCAACTGAAAGCACCTTATATGTTAAGCATGCTAATGATGTGCTTCTGATCATTGTTGTCTATGTTGATGACATGCTTCTCACTGGCCAGATATTCAGTTTGTTGTCTCACAGATGAGCAGGTTTATGCATTGCGCAAGACTCAAACATTGGTAGGTAGTTAAGCGCATCTTTCGCTAGTTGAGTGGTACTCGGCTACTTGGGTTGTTTTATACCAAGGGGGGATCACTATCGCTAGATTTGCATGTTTTTTCTGACTCTGATTGGGTTGGTTGCTATGACACTCATGTGTCCACTAGTGGCTTTTTCTTCATGCTTGGTACCTCATGTATATCTTGGTTGAGCACGAAGCAACCTACTGTGGCCACTTCCAGTTGTGAGGCTGAGTATAGGTCAGCTTTCATAACGACTGTTGAGTGTGTGTGGCTCGTACGCCTTATGGCTGATTTGGGTGTTGGTCAGTCTTCTGCCACCACCATCTTCATTGACAGTCAGAGCACATTGGTAGTTGGGAGGAACCCTGTGTTCCATGCTCGCACTAAGCACATTGAGGTGCATTATCATTATGTCAGGAAGAGGTTCTCTGCTGGGGAGATCAACTTGGCATATGTGCCCACGCAGGAGAACATTGCAGACCTTTTCATGAAGGCTCTGCCTAGGGAGAAGTTTGAAGATTTCGGCAAAGCTTGGGGCTTATTTCCTTTTGTCGAGTGATTTCCACATAGCTTGGCACTTCCTTATACATGAGTGCCAGCTACTTGTTCACCGCATCACTCCCAGGGGGGATTTGTTGATATATTTAGGTAGTGATGTGTGTGAACACACGAGGACTGCTGGGGCCCTTTTCCTCTTTAGGAGGTTTTTTCCCCCCGGCTTGTATATATGCCTATTGCCCTAATGGGCTACTTATCTTTGTACATTCTCTAGTAATACATTTAGTGTTATATGTTGTTCTCCAAGCTTCTTTTCCTTCCTTGTGCTGCTCACATGCTCCCACAGATGTCTATCTCCAACAGTAAGAAGGAAAGGAGAGGTGTCTATTTTTTCTGTTGACAACCTCTCAATAAAAAAGTGGTTCTCTTAGTGTAGGTGGCCAAATTGAGTGATTCTTGTTCCGTTGCGAAGCTTACAACTTGTACTATATAAGTAGATCCGTTTTTGAAAAAATTCAATAAGAAAACTCCGCGCAAGTAGGTGTTTTTGTAGAGATAGTTTCTTGTGTGTATCCAGTGTCTCATCAGAGACATACCTCTCTTCAAGCTTCCATATGTTAGTCGTTATGAGGTCCTTTTGAGTGATTTCACTTGGAAGCGTTTCCTTACCTCTCATAGCTTTTGCAATATATGATTAATTTTGACAAATTTTGCTCAGAGAATTTATGGTGGTTATTTTGCTACAGTCACCCATTTCTGTTTTCTTGAAAGTTTGGAGGAAAGTTTGATTTTTGAAGCTTAGAAATATTTGTTTGATCTTTTGAAGATCTTGGGAGGTCTCATCATGTTTCGTTGTGTACTTTGATGTTTACAAGTTTGTAAACATAACAAATGTAACCCTAAATCTATATAGAGCAGTTTGAGCCACATAGCCTCTTGTGTTGCATTTGCTAAGCCTTTATATTGTGCCTGTATAGATGATAATTCCAGTGGTTGCTTCTTTGATGACCATGAGATTAGCTTTGAACCTGCAAAAGATAAGTAGCTAGAAATGCTCCTCCTATCATCCTTGCAGCCATCCCAATCTGCATTAGAATACATCTTGATATCCAAATCAGAAGTGAATGGATAGAACAACCCTTCATTTATGGTACCCTTCAAATATTTTAAGATCCTCTTGGCAGATCCAAGTGATGTTTTCTTGATGTATGCATAAACTGGCTTAATGTACTTACTCCATAAACATATGTCCACTCTTGTTAAGGTTGCATAATTGAGACTCCCAACAAGCTTTTGGTAACCTGTAATATCTTCAGGAAGTTCTCCCTCATGAGCAATAAGTTTGTGATTAATTTCCATGGGTGTACCTGCAATTTTAGTCTTCTCCATTCTGAATCTAACCAACATATCATGAATGTACTTCCTCTGAGTAATAAAGACACCAAAATCTGTGTATATAAGTTCTAATCCAAGAAAGTATGTTAATAAACCAAGGTCACCGATCTTTAACTATTCCATCATCTGAGATTGATTTGCTTGATGCCATTAGCATCATTCCTTGTAATTGATAATGTCATCCACATAGACACATAAGTAGATAACCTCTGAGTTAGTCTTTTTTATGAACAAAGAAGAATCTGCTTTGCTAGCAACAAATCCTTGATCCTGCAAATATGTGACAAGCCTATGGTTCCAAGCTCTAGGAGCTTGCTTTAAACCATAGAGTGATTTCCTTACCTTGCATACATAATCTGGTTTATCCTTGTCTTCATCCCTTGGTGGTTGAGCCATGTAAAATTCTTCTGAGATCCATCCATTTAGAAATGCATTCTTAACATCTAACTGATATAGGTTCTAATTCTTTGAGATAGCAATACTCACACATCACTATCTAAATATATCAACAAGTCCCCCCTGGGAGTGATGCGGTGAACAAGGAGCTTGCACTCATGTATAAGGAAGTATCAACCTATGCAGAAATCACTCCACAAAAGGAAGTAAGCCCAAAGCTTTGCGGAAAGCTTCAAACTTCTCCCTAGGCAGAGCCTTCGTGAAAAGGTCTACAATGTTCTCCTGCATGGGCACATATGCCAAGCTCTTCTCCCCAGCAGAGAACCTCTCCCTGACATAATAATAATGCATCTCAATGTGCTTAGTGCGAGCATGGAACACAGGGTTCCTTGCAACTGCTAATGCGCTCTGACTCTTAGTGAAGATGGTGGTGGCAGAAGACTGGCCAACACCCAAATCAGCCATAAGGCATCTGAGCCACACACACTCAACAGTCACTGTGAAAGGTGCCCTATACTCAGCCTCGCAACTGGAAGTGGCCACAGTAGGCTGCTTCTTGCTCAACCAAGATATATATGAGCTACCAAGCATGAAGCAAAAGCCACTATTGGACACGAGTGTCATAGCAACCAACCCAATTAGAGTCAGAAAAAGCATGCAAATCTGGCGATAGTGATGCCCCCTTAGGATAAAACAACCCAAGTAGCCGAGTACCACTCAAGTAGCAAAAGATGTGCTTAACCGCCTGCCAATACTTGACTCCTGGGCAATGCATAAACCTGCTCATCTGTGAGACATCAAACTGAATATCTGAGCGAGTAATGCATAAGTAAATCAAGCATCCAATAGCCCGCTGATAGAGAACATCATCAAATGCATCTCCAACATCATGAAGACTCAGGCGTCAGCCTGTACATCCTTAGGCTTCTGGAGCAAGTCCAAAATAACCTTAAGGTGACTTTGAATTCTGTCAAAATATTGACAAAGTTTTGCAACTTCTACCGGGACATTAGACAAATGTCCAAGGCCGTTCTCTACTCTCAACAACCTACCTTCAAAATCATTCCTCTCGCTTAAGGTGGTGTTGATGTCCCCTCGCAACGTGGTTCCCTCAACGTCTAAGTTTAATGCCGTCTTATCTATGTTCAATTGATCAAATACATGACTAGGAATTGAAACCATTTGTGCAGATGTACGCAATGCACGTGACACCATTGGTGGTCTAGTCATGAGTGAGGATGTTACTAAAATAGGAACTGAAACATACATCGACGTGCTAGTACTACTCGTCAAAGCGGTGTGGCTCGAAGTCCCTTCCATCACACACAGTCCGTATACAAACTTACTTAGATTTCCTAACGTAAGTGTGTATGTATGTGATAAAATTTAAAGGTACGATGCACAAATTCACAAGAAGACTTCCCCGTTTAATTTGTGCTTTGTAGTGGACTCGATTCTAGCAAAGAGTGCTAGAATAATGATGTAGCTTGATCCTCTAGGTCTTCGCTTGTCCCTTCCTTCGATCCTTGCCAGAAACTTTAGCTATCCTTGACTTTAATCACCACGGACATGCAGTCGGATTTGGTTGGGGATGATAGCAAGCTCTAGAGAATACACAAAGAAAAGGATCTCGGCTCGGGATTAGCAGAGATTAGACAGAATCAAATCAAGATTATATATGTAGAGAAAACGTCACTGAGGCACTTTGATGAAGTGCTATGGCGTGTGAGAATGAACCCGAAGGTTCCGAGTTCGATCTTTTTGCTTCTTCGTGATGTAGTTCTGGAGTGCCAACAAAGGTTGTCTGTTTGGCTACAGAGAAGCCTATCACCAATCCACCTTGCTCTCTTGGATAAGAGAGCTTTCTTATACACAGGATGCTCAGCAGGTCGCAAGTTCGATCGCCAAGAACCACTGTTTTGGTATTATCAACATCTTCTTTTGCCAACAAATGCTCTCCACTCGCGGGTAGAACACAGCCTTGAGAACTGTTGGGTTGCGGTTGTCGCCTGAAGTAATCGCTCAAGTCTGTTAGAGGTCACGCAATGGAATAGATTTCTTGGATAAGAGATGATTATCTCTTCGATCAGGTTGGGAGATCAATTCAAGACCACCGCTTGATGACAGTCTTTTGTTTTGCTCTATTGCTATGGAGTTCTACAGCGAAGCACCAAGATATGAACAAGCTCCTGAAGATATCGATCACGTAAGCGGCTTGCCTCCATGGATAAGAGAGCGTATTCTCTAGACCCAGGTCATGGGTTCGAATCTGATACACAATCACAACAAGGTATATCTTTTGCTAATCGCTTCCTTCATAGCTTCCAATGGTGCCACGGAGGATAGATGATGGACATCGAAACACTTGCAAGAAGAAGCATGAAGCATGAGAAAAGACGCCAAGCATGTGATGAAGAAGATGGAAGAAATGCCAAGCTCTAGTACCAATGTAACAACCTAAGGATTACGACCACCACGTGCTAGAGAGATGACTCTCCTCCCAACCAAATGCTTCTATATGTAGCTCTCTCCAGGGGACTGCCTTCTTGGGTAGGTGGATACTAATCATCCATGTTTCAACCATGTAACTGCATGTGCGCCAAGTGTCCCAGTTAACTAGATCAAGTGGATGCTTCTTGAAGGTTCTAGAGCTCTTCGGGCAAAATGCTCTCCCCATGTACCCCATGGGGATTGAACCCAAGACCTCCTCCTTCACATCCTTGATTCTTAACCACTAGGCTAAGTGGATCACTTGGTTACAAGAGTAAATGACTTTCTAGTAAGTCTAGACTTTAGATCTTTGGTCATACACACGGGTGATCAAACGGTGGCCGATTTCAGATCTATGTGAACCGACTAGACCCTTGGATCATGGACTTACTTTATTACACAATGCACCCTTCACTTGTCAGTTGTGCTAGCACAGACCCAATACCAATAATAGAAGCATCCATGTGAACATGGAATGGTTTCTTCCAATCTCTCATTGTCAAGATTGGGATTGAACACAATCATAATTTCAATTCATTGAAAGATGTTTCACATTCTTCATTCCAATCAAAGTTAGTTAAGAGGTTGTATAGAGGCTTTGCAATGATAGCATATATGTGGATAAAACATTGGTAATATCCATAATGACTCATAAAAACTTGTGCTTCTTTGACCATTGTCGAGATGAAATCCATGGTGGATTGTGTACCAAAAATTTTCAAAATTTATTTCTCTATTTGATTGACTACAATCTATGGGAAGAAGAAAAGAACTATATTTGTTCAAATGCTTTATTGAATCAAATGAGTGTGTAAAGAGATCTTTCATTTGTACCTTAAGTGAGCCTTTTGACCCAAGAAAACCCTAGGTTCCTACATAAAGTCCATAAATTCTTTAAACCTTCAAAAATCATGTATTAACCCTCTGAACCGTAAACCCTTAAGATAGCTTTAGTTGTGTTAATATATTTCAATAGTGATTTTTGTGAACACATGATTAGGACCATTGGGGCACTTTTTTCCCTCTTTAGGAGATTTTTTTCCCCCTGGCTTGTATATTCACTTGGTCATACATTCAATATTGTGTATTGTGCTCCAAGCTTCTTCTTCTTCCATGTGTTGTTTGCATGTTTTCATCGACCTCAAACTCCAATAATTGGTATCAGAGCATGTCTCCGCTTCATCTAGCTAGGGCATCGTCAATATCCCTCCCGTCACACTCTCAGAATCAGATGAAAATTGGTGAGCATACTCAGGTGCAAAAATTTTGATATGAGCTCATTTCGGCCTCTAAACACACTATCATAGTGGCTATGTAGGTAATTTTTTCCTTTTGTGCCAAACATATATACAGGTTTTGGTTTGCCAATACAAGCACGTCTAAGTCTGCTACAAGTTTAGTGGAACTTGACAGGGTAGTTATGTTCAACTTTTTGAGATACATTCATTTTTTTGCATCAGGGTATTTTAGTCAGTGATCATGGCTGAAAGCAAAGATGTATTCCATATATTGGTTGTTGAGGATAAGTTGGATGGTACCGATTATCCATGGGCATATATGATGCATCATGTATTGGTCGCAAAAGGACTATGGAATATTGTGCAGGGTGTTGAAAAATGACCTACTACACCTGCTAATATAGTTATTGAAGGTGATGTAGATGGCATTTGTTGGAATGGCAGAGATGCTCATGCACATGCATTGATAGCTTTGTCTGTCAAACGTGCAATTATCCCTCATAGTCAAGAAGGGGAATACGCACATCCGAGCAGATCACCTATCGAGAATGACACATGGAGAGCCCCCCACAGGAGTAATAGATGATCTACCTGATACTTATCTTTTCAATCTCGAAGTATGTCCCCAATGGGCAGAAAAGTTGATCCCCATCCTCACCTATGGACCTCAACATAGGATCACTGAAAACAAAAGTCAGGGGCTATGGAAGACTAGAAATCTCCACATCATTGTTGGAAGCTTATACCACCAAGATCCAAGTGGGTTACTTATGAGATGTGTGGAGGAAGAGGAGTAAGAGATGTGGCTTCAAAAAGCACATGTAAATCAATGGAAAACTCATCGAAATGCGAGTGGAACATGGCAAACACTGAAGAGATTGGGCGTATATTGGCCAACCATGCAGAGGGATACACATAACTATGTATCTACCTGCCCCACTTGTCAAGAAAGAATGCGAAAAGAGAACTCTACCCTATGTTACTCTATCGTAGCACCAATGTGGAGTATGCCTCTGGTAAAATTCTTGAAAACCCAGGAGTACCCAGTAGGAGCTACTCTAGCAAGAAAACGTGCCCTTGAAGAGCAAAGCAAGGACTATGTTCTTATAGGAAAACAACTCTTCAAGAGAGGAAGGGACAATCATCTACGAATGTGCATTCATGAAGACGAGTACATTGCGGTCTTAGAGATGGCTCTTCGCCGAAATGTGGTGGCCAACTCTACATCAAGATGCAGCCAGTTACGTCCAAAGATGCGATACATATCAACGAACGAAGTATCCAATTAGAAGAGATGAAATGCTGTTGGAAGCAGCCAAAGGCACAGACGACACGGAAGCATGTAATGACAAAGCAGGGAGCCAGTCGAATCGTTTTTCAAATAGTTATGTTTTCAAATACTTTCCAAAAACCTCCAACAGTGATTTTTATCACTATTGTAACATATGTAACATAGAAAACCCCATTTTGTAATCCATAGCTCCATTTTGTGCAAGCCGAGGAGTCCTCGAGCTTGAGGAGCTTAGGTAGAATGCGCGTACCAATTTTTGTTATTTTTAGATACTGTTTACCCTTCCAAATAGCATCTAGGACCTAATTTTTAACTATGCCGGTCACTAGATGTGAAACCGGTCAAAGCTAGTCTAGAAACTATAAAAAGAGCTAGAGAGCTCATTTTTGAGGGGAGCTTGTTGGAGTTTAGAGTTCTTTTGAGCTTGTAATAGTGTTCTTGAGTAATAGAGCTAATTTCCCACCTTCCATTGTGTCTTGCTTATCTCTTCGTAGTGTGTGTGTATGTGTGTGTGCATTTCTATGCTTCTCACCTTCACTCTCACTTCATCTCACATTCACGATCTTCATATCACTCCTATCTCTTCCGCGGATTGACATTAAGGAGGTGGAGCTTCTTAACGTGGTTCTCACCATTGTGCTAGAGCAACACCAAATTTGGCGTCGTTGCCGGGGATCGAGTCTAGGACGAATGTGTGATGGTAAGAGTATAGCAAGAAGTGGTGTTGGAAGGTAAAAATTTCAGTTTTTGTTGTTGTTTTTACTTAGTTTTTAGTGTTTTTCACCTCCCCACACTCCATCTTCATCACCGCATCATCATCTTCATCTCCAAAAAAATCAGAAAATTCACCATATCCACCCATTCTCCTCATTTCCCCTCATTTGTGCATGCGAGAGAGTGAGAGAGAGCTTTTGTGCTTGTGTGTACTTTGGTTTTCTTGAGTTTTCTTGCAGGTACAGTGCTCTAGTGCATCAGGAAAGCTTGGAAAAGGTAAAAACTTCAGTTTCTGTCAGAAATTTCCGACTGTGTCAGACCATCGCGATGGTCTGCAAAGTTCGGAATTTGGAGAAGGCGACCACACCAGCGTGTAGGCGACACCAGCGCCTCTAGGAATCCACAGCTGCATTCACAAAATTTGCATTTTGGTGGACCATCGCGACGGTCTCTGACCATCGCGATTGTGTCACACCATCGCGATAGGCTCACGCCATCGCGACGGCTTGGCCGGACCATCGCGACGGTCTCTGACCATCGCGATTGTGTCACGCCATCGCGATTGGCTCACGCCATCGCGCAGACGGTGCCACATGGCAATCTAGACCATCGCGACGGTGCACTTCAGACCATCGTGACACTTCAAAAATTCAGACCATCGCGATTGTGCATGTTGACCGTTGACTGACGCCATCGCGATTGTCCAAGTTCACGCCATCGCGATTGTCCAAGTTCACGCCATCGCGACGGTGCACTTTCAGACCATCGCGATTGTCCAAGTTCACGCCATCGCGATTGTCCAAGTTCACGCCATCGCGACGGTGCAGTTTCAGACCATCGCGACGGTGCACTTTCACGTCATCGCGACGGTGCACTTTCACGCCATCGCGACAGTGCACTTTCACGCCATCGCGATTGTCCAAGTTCACGCCATCGCGACTATCTCTGACCATCGCGATTGTGCACCCCCATCGCAAATTTTAGGGTTTCATTTTTTGGCCAATTTTGGGGCTATTTTTGGGAAATTTTTGGGTGATTAGACTCATAGGAGACCCCTTAGCTCATATTTGGAGAAAAACCTATTTGTCAGTTTTTACCCCCCAGGGCCTGAATGGTCATAACTTTTTCATCCGAAGTCCGTTTTTTGAGCTTAATAGCTCGTTAGAAAGCTCTTGACGAGTACTACGTGACCTCAACTGTTTTTTTCTTAAAGAATACATCTATTTTTAGATAATCTATTTTGAGGTTGACCTAGTTTGGGACTTGAAAGCCAGGGGGCAAGCATTAAAAAGTTGGGCAAAAGGGAAGGGACTTAAAAGGTGTATGTACTTAAGTGCTTGATCATCCAACTGTGAATTGGTCTAATATTGGATTTTTCCAGGTCTAGCAAGGGCAATCAAAGACAACCAAAGCAAGGCAGTGAAGGGCATTAAGCTTGGGAAGCGCAGCTTCTTGGGCATCAGAGCAACCAGAAAAAGCTGACTCAAGGTTGGAAGATTACTCAACCCCCTCAGTCAATTCTTAGCTTAGGATAAACGTTAGCATTGTGGATTAAGACGATAGGAACGCCTCAAGTTCAAGATATTTAATTCTTTCAAGTTCAAGACTAAAGTAAAGGTGTGTGACACGAAAACCTAAAGGAAAGAACCTAAGTCTGACGGAACGAGAACTCAAAATTATCACGGAAAGTCGAATTCCTGACGCATACATTAAGACAAGAATCTAAAGAAATCTAAAAACAATCAAGAAAGTAATAACAAAGAATCGGTGACAATCTGAACGTGTACTGAGTGTGCAAGGAAGAAAATTAATGAACCTTAGATCGGGCAAACATATAGGTAAGTCAGACCAACGAAGCCTTAGATCATCAGAGGCAAGTGTAAGAACTACTGCACGATCGTGGGCTCAACAATTGAACACTAGTTATCCCTACGAGAGCTCAGATACTAGTGATTCAGAAATGGCATTTAGCACAGAAAGACCAGAAGGAGGGTCGAATGTAGCCTATTTAGAAAAGCCAGAAGGACCCTATAGGACACAACTAGAGTTTCTCCGAACCAACCGATTAGGTGCTCGCATCTATGAGGATGGTTTGCGAAGGCAAGTGGTGCAAATGCACAACCCCGATCAACCCATTGGATTGGAACGTCCAGTGGTGAAATTCGAGAGAGACACGTACATAGACAAGGAAGGAACGATGTACATCTTAAGTACGCAGCCAAACAATACCAACGAGTTTGGCGTGATTCAACCAGAGACGGAAGCAAAATCTCAAGGAAAGGAACCATTAGACGAGCCTAGAACACCTAGAGGGAAATCTGTACTGATACGAGTACTAATCCCAGAATGGATCCCTCAGGATAACAGAAGCATAGAGTTGTTTGTAAATAAAGAAACGGATGAAGCCTTTTGGAGATACAAGACCGAGATACTTAGTGAGGTAGGTATCATCACTATATACGAGTTCAAGGACCCGGATACACCTGGAAAGGTTGTATACCTGGATGAGACTTCAGAAAGAGTCTTTGTGGTACCCGACCGCGCTAAAAACACATACACATGGAGAGGAGAATTGGTATTCCCTCCATCTAGAACAAACATGAATACAAGTCAACAAGGGGCAGGAACATCCTCAGCCCTTGGAAATCAACGAGAGGGAAATAAAGAGAGACCAGAAGTAAGCTTCACTCATCCCATAGGGAGAGATATAACAACCACGGACACTAATAGAGTGGATAGACAAAGAGATCATGGAATACCAGGTGGTAGAGATGATTTTCCTCTACCTAGACCACGTGAACACTCAAGAATATTGAGACCCACTCAATTAGTAAAATCAATGAAGAATTATTTTGATGGGACAGGAGATCCCTACGACCACGTCGCAGAATTCAAGCAAGTACTAAGAGCCGAACAAGTTGAAGACATGTTCACGCAATACAACGCATTTGGACTAACGTTAAAGAATACCGCTTTAACTTGGTTCCAACCTTTGCAACAAAGGCAATTTAGAGACATCCATCACTTTTTAGAGTTATTCATCACTGAATTCTCTAAAAGTGGGATTAGACATGACACGTCTTCGTTGATTCATAGCTTTAAACAGACCCCTCAAGAAACAATTAGACTGGCAAGACGTAGGTTTAGACAATATGTTGAACGATGTCCAATGCAAGAGCTACCCTCACAAGCTAAGCAAGTGTCATTGTTCCTAGATGGCTTGTTGAGCTCTAAACTACGCTCCTACGTGTACCTAAAAGAACCCAGAATGCTAGAGCAATGTGTGAGAATATGCATAGACATTGAGGACAACTTAGGAGACGAGTTGGAACTCTCCAAGGTCTATAAGGACTCAGACTGTTCATCTCTAGCATCCACAAAATTTTCTAGCTCAATAGAAGACCTAGCAGAAAAAGTGGCCCAGAAACTAGGAGTTTCTAGTAAACCTAGGGTGCTAACAAACAAGCGTTGTTACACCTGTGGTGGTGATCATATGGCAAATGTGTGTCCCAATGCACCACTAACTCAAGCCAACCCTAGTGGCCAATATTGTACAATTGAGAGAAGATACACGAATCATACGGCTCAGGACTGCCCGTACAACAAACAAACCGTGAGACAGGATTACCCGCAAGCATACGCACAGCCAGGTAGGTATCAAGGCCAATACAATGCTCAACCTTATTACTATAGGCCTCCTCAGAACTACCCATACCAGGCTCAACAGAGACCTCAACCTGTCTTAGCTCAGCAGCCACCCCCACCAGCGAATGTCATCTCAATCAAATATGCTGCTGCAGAAGAGAACCTAAGTAGGGCCTTAGTGTCTTCTTCACCTTTGATCACAGAGAGTGACCCACACTCAAACAGTTTTGACTCTACGCATGTCGATAGTCCACCCGCATATTACACAGAGTCACCAGAACACGGGGAGACATATCATTACGATAGTCCACCAGTGGAACCTAGTTGGGAGCCCGACTATGCTAATGTGATGTACACAAACCCAAATCCACGGCCCCAATTAAGACAACAGAGACCACAGGGCCCTAGAGGACCATGCTTTAGGTGCCAAGGAGATCATTTCATAAAGGATTGTCCACACCCCCCGATAGCAGGACAATCATAGTACTATAACATCCAAGGCTTTTGTGCTGATTGTGGCAAAGAGCACATAATCAAAGATTGTCCTAAGAACCCTGTTAACGCTCCGAATGTGACACCGATCAACGTGATAGGTATTGTAAATAACGCAGATGGATCCAACCCTACATACGTGCCTATCCAAGCTATAACAAGAGCCCAGGCGCTCTTACAGAACCAAAAGCTTAATCAAGAGAAAGTAGCCGAAACCAGTGAAGTTGCAGAATCTAGCAGTAAGAAGATAAAATCTTGGAAAGATTCTAGAGAAAGAATTAAGAGAAAATGGAGTAAAAAGATAACGGAGTTGGAAGGAAGTTTAAAGGAATCTAGAGCCAGAATCCAAGAATTGACTTCACAGGAATTGAATCAAGAGAATCCAGCTCAGAAATCAGGAACAGTTTTAGCGGAACCCATACCAGAAAATCTAGACATGATGTTTCGTGCATATCAGGCTAGATTAAAAGAGGGACCGCAAGTAGCTGAAATGAGTAAGAACTACCCTCGAGCTGATCTAGAAATTGAGAGAACTAAACTTTGCATGAAGATGGTAGAACGAGCACAAGCCTTGTTCGAAGCCTCTAGATATATTAATTGGAATAACATAGCAAAACCCGAATTACACTTTCAAGGACTAATGGAGAGGCTAGAATATTTGATCGAGAGCAAAGAGAAAAAGGATCAGCCTAGGAACCCTATTGTCCCAGAGACACAGGAAAGGAATGCACCATCCCTGTCTCAAGTACCCAATACAGAAAGTCAAGACAATTTGTCTTCCATACATAGGTACTCACATGAATTTTTGAGAGAAATACAAGAAGAGAAATGGAGAAAAGAACAAGGAACCCATCCTCCTATTCAAGAAATAGATGACTTGCAGGAACAATTTCCCCAAGACATCCCCTCTATATACGATGATGTAGAGGAAGAACAATTGAGTGAACACACAAGATTTGAATCTAATTCTTTACAAGAATTACCTCAGTTCACAGGACCTTGGGAAGCAAAGTCTATTAGTATGAGAGCACCCACGATAATAGTGAGGAATGAAGAATCAGTAATCCCTAGAAACACGGAAGTGATCAAGAATACCAAAGTACAATGTAACCTTACTCTGGAGGAGTTATTGAAGGTAAAACCAGAATTGTGGAAGCATGTAGCAAATCAATTCCCCGAGCTTGCTACTACTCCCTCACAAATAGGATCACCAAATAAGGTACCAGAGATACCCGTGGAAAAGATCGGAGATGTAAGCGAAGGAGAGGAAGGTAACACTTATCTTCCAATAACCCATCAGGGCTACACCACGAAAGCCATCTTAGATTCAGGAGCTGGAGTAGCCATCGCTACCACCGCTTTATGGAAACGTTGGGGTAAGCCAACATTAAGACCCACCAGGATGAAGCTACAAATGGCTGATGGACACATAGAAAAACCATTAGGCTTACTAGAAGGCATATCTCTCACCACTTGTGGTGTAGAATTTGAGCATACCTTTGCCATTTGTGACTTTGCAAAAAACCATGCTTATGAGATGATATTGGGACGACCATTCATGCGTCAGTTGCAAATTGTACAAGATTGGGGAACTAATTCTTTGTACTTGCAACATTTAGGAGTGACTACCAAAGTCAATCTTAAAGACTATTCACATAGAGATGTACCCCCAATACAATGGAATACCATCCATAAGACACCAGTAGAAACAGAATCCGTGCACTCATTAGAATCAGATCCTTCTTGGTTGCATGAGGATACTCATTTATGGATGTGTAAAGTAGCCAAACAAGAGGAAGAAAGATTAGGAGCAAGGACCTTAGGTGCAGAACAAAATCCACGAACCCTACAAGATCAAGCCTACGCACCTGTAGTATTCCCAGACGAAGAGTTTGAACCCCATGGTTGGGCAGAAATCCTAGCAACCATGGATGTAGCCATCAATGAAGAACAATGGACACCCCACTGTGACGAGGATGGCTATGACATTTCAGTTTTCACGATAGAGCCAATCATGGGCGATGCAATTTTAGAAGAGTGTGAACCTAACACTGGTGCATTTGAGGATGCAAGTGATTTTGATTTAGAATCAATTATCATGGACTCTCCATTTGCATCAGAGGAAGAATATTTCTACGAAGTAGAGACTCACCCTCAAAGACACGAGGAAATTACGAATGAGGTGAGATTAGCCACGGAAGTGACTACTAAGAGTGAAGGCAAGAAAAGAAAGAAGAAAGAAACCATGTCAGAAAAAGAAGAATCTTTGTTTGAAGTACCCGAGAACTTCAAGAAATATGAAATCGAAGATAGAAGAATCATGGTACGAATGCCTAATAGAAAAGCGAATGACGGACAAGTATATGATAACCGCGAGAAAACCAAGAAAATAATCGTAGCCATAGAAGGAGAGGAAGAAAAATGCACATACATAGGGCATGATTTGACAATCGAAGAAGAAGAAGAGCTAGTTGCCCTATTACGCGAATATAGGGATGTTTTTGCGTGGAGTTACAAAGATTTGAAAGGAGTAGATCCAGATATATGTTCTCATAGAATCCCTATGACTCCAGATGCAAAACCGACAAAACAGAAACCGTACACGTACAATGATAACTACGCTGCGAAGATCAAAGAGGAGATAGATTGCCTGATAGAAGCAGGATTCATTTACGAAATTGAGCATACCGAATGGGTATCTCCCATTGTGGTAGTGCCCAAGAAGAATGGAAAATTGCGTGTGTGTATTAACCTTAAAAAGGTTAATGCCGCAACGATTAGAGATAGTTACCCTCTTCCTATCACAGAACATCTATTGGAAAGAGTTGCGGGCAAGGAAGTTTACAGCTTCCTTGATGGATTTTCAGGCTATAATCAAGTAGCTATTGCTCCAGAAGACCAACACAAGACGGCATTTGCCACTGAATGGGGCATATTTGCATTTCGCGTGATGCCATTTGGCTTAACAAATGCACCCGCCACTTTCCAGCGACTCATGTGTCATGTTTTTAAGGAATTTTTACGCAAGAGCTTGGAAGTTTATGTCGATGACATATGTGCTCATTCAAGTGTAAGACAGATGCATATCCCAGAGTTAAGGCAAATATTTGACAAATGTCGAGAATATCAGGTTTGTTTGAACCCAGAAAAATGCGTTTTCATGGTCAGACAAGGCAAAATTCTAGGACACATTGTGTCGAAAAATGGAATCTCTACGGATGAAGAAAAGGTGAAGGTAATTGCAGATTTACCTAGACCAACTAATGTGAAAGAGGTACAAGCATTTATGGGCCATTGCGGTTATTATAGGAGATTCATACACATGTATGCGATCATAGCCAAGCCTTTGTACTCTCTTTTAACCAATTTCGAATGGACAGATGAATGTGAAAATTCATTCAATGAACTCAAACGACGCTTGTGCTCAGCACCTATATTGACTACCCCAGATTGGAGTAAGCCATTCCATGTACATGTGGATGCATCCAATTACGCCATAGGATGTGTGTTAGCACAACCCACGAATGAAGGTAACATAGATCTCCCCATAGCTTACGCGAGCAGACAATTGAACGCAGCAGAAAGGAATTACACCACGACGGAACGAGAAGGATTAGGGATGATCTACGCAGTAAAGAAGTTCAGGCACTACTTGTTGGCCAACAAATTCAAGTTCTTTACGGATCATCAAGCCCTATTGTACTTAGTCAACAAACCATGTAACACAGGACGACTGATACGTTGGTTTCTATTACTCATGGAGTATGATTTTGAAGTCGTAGTCAGGAAAGGAAAGACACATCTTAGAGCTGACCACCTTTCAAGATTAACCTCAGGAGAAGCTCCTCAAGGAGTAGCGGATGAATTACCAGATGCATACTTGTTTAACCTTGAGATAGCACCAGAATGGGCTAAGCCTATAGTCCCTATTCTCACATATGGACCCAAGAATCCTAGGTTAAAGATCAAAGAGGGAGAGATTACCAAGTCCCAAAGATACCAAATAATGGCAGGAAGCATATATAAACAGGATAATCAAAAGATTCTTGCTTGTTGTGTAGATGAATCAGAACATGCGAATTGGTTGCAATTAGCACACATAGGTGCATTAAAGCAACATCATTCAAAACATCGAACATTACAGACTCTGCATAGATTAGGAGTATATTGGCCTACGATGGAAGCAGATGTCTACAGGTTGTGTAAGGAATGCCATGTTTGTTGTGAAAGACCACCAGTAGAGCATGCTACATTATATCACGTGTCTCTCACACCAGACTGGAGTGAACAATTAGTGACATACTTGAGGACAAACACATTCCCTCAAGGCATGACCTTAGCTCGACAATGCAGTCTAGAGCAGGAAGCTCAAGATTATTCACTTATTGGCGATAACCTATACAAAAGAGGACGAGATGGATATCTAAGACAATGTGTTCATGAGAGCGATTATCTGAGCATACTAGAGACTGCACACCAAGGTGTTGCAGGAGGTCATTTTGGACCCGATAGGATAATCAAAGCCATCCTCTTTGCAGGATTATGGTGGCCCACCCTTCACATGGATGCTCATACCTATGTCAAGAGATGCGATGTGTGCCAAAGAACTCAGTTTCCTACTCGCAGAGATGAAATGCCATTGAAACCCATGATGGGCGGACGTGCATTTTCTAAGTGGGGTATAGACTTTGTAGGACCCATTAACCCCCCTGCAAAAGGTACACATGCGGAATACATTATTGTTGCGACAGATTATCTTACGAAATGGGTAGAGGCAAAAGCCACGAAAAAGAATGATGCACACACAACTGCAAAATTCTTATTTGAAAATGTCTTTACAAGATACGGACTGCCTATAGAGTTAGTGAGTGATCGAGGCACTCACTTTCTAAACCAAGTCATTGAATATCTGTTACAGGATTTTATGGTGATTCACAAGAAATCCGCACCATATCATCCTCAGGCCAATGGTCAGGCTGAAAGCACTAATAAGATCCTTTGTAACGTACTGACGAAACTCGTGAACAACAAACGTTCAGATTGGGACAAACAGTTACACCACGCTGTTTGGGCATATCGAGTGGCCTACAAGACCGTACTCAATGCAACTCCCTTTCATATGGTTTTTGGTCAGAATGTTGTGCTTCCTTTGGACTTCTTGATACCGACCCTTAAGGTTGCACAAGAACATCAGTGGATCGGCCATGAATTATCAGCGAGAATAATGGACTTGGAACGATTAGGAGAAACCAGGCTAAAGGCAGCAGCAGGAATATATGCAGCGAAGAAGCGACAGAAAGCGTATTTTGATGCACATGTGAAAGATAAGGGCTTAAAAGAAGGAGATTTAGTTCTAGTATATATGCCAAAGCAACACGCACGTAAGTTAGAAAAGCGAGGTTATGGACCTATGATCATTAACAGACTCTCAACAAGTGGAGCAGTACAATTAGCCACTTTAGAAGGAGATATAATGCCTAATTACATTAGTGGTTGTAGAGTCAAGTTATATCAGGAACATCTTACTGAGGATATGCTTAGACGACTCACGTTGGCAAAGAAGCGTAAGGAGGAAGAAAATAGAATACGAGCGGAAGCTCAGGCAGAAGCAATAGAACGCATTAAACGCATGAAGTTAAGAAGACAAGGACTAGGGAAAGAACATTATAACTATCTGGAAACTACACCCAGATATCCCATGGCCATGTGTCAAGTAAAGTCAACCACTCATCCTAGTATAGTGGACAGGAGACCATTCATTACAGTCAGGCTAGAGCACGACAACCCTTGCCAAGAGCTCAGGGCTTTAATTGATTCGGGTGCTGCGACTAGTGCGATTAGATGGTCCCACTATAAGGATTCAGGAATAGAAATGCGGCCAATTGAGGCATACCTCATAGGCCTAGGAGGCATGGAAACCCCTTGCATGGGTGAGGTGGACCTTCCTATCCTCATTAAGGATGTGACCATGACAGCGAAGCTACTAGTGTGCCATGATAACGACCTGATAGAACCCCTAATCCTTGGCCAAGATTGGCTATACGATCACTCAGTGGACCTAAATCTTAGACAAGGCTCCTTACAGATTGGAACCTTAGAACAGAAGCGAGTGATACTGCTTGACTTCCCTAACGGCATTCCGATTGAGGTTTATAACCCTAGATCCTATGAAACGCATGCGACGGAAGACTGGAAGATCTTGGGTCAGACCAGTCACGTCACGTCTACACCAACCCACTCAGGCTTGGCTATAGACAGTTGTCAATCAGAAGGACGACAGGAGATCTTCCCTGGGGCTTCCTGCAAACTAGAAGGGGCAGCTACCCAACCGCTAGGGCACATGAACACAATCAGCGGTCAGGAGTGTTGCATCAGCGGCCAAATGAGCACAACACCCTGCGGTGCTCATCCTTCCAAACTTGCTGCGGACTGGCCTAGATTAAAGATGAAGAATGAATCACTTCCTAATGGGCAGGTCACGCAAGTGTTGGATCTCCCTTCTTTTCCAAAGTAGAGCGTCCAAGGGACCTCTCAAACCCAACCTCGAAGGAGTCAACCACAACAGAGGAACCCAGACCAACGACACCACCAGACAAGGCAAAGAAAGCAGCAGTATCAACATCACAGAACAAGTGGCACAAAACGAATATGGGTGCCAAAAGGACAGCAACCACAGGCTATTGGCAACACTGCAGAAGAGAGCAGGACAAAGTTTCAACAGAAGCAGAATCAGCATCCAAAGTCCCCTCGATCTTCTTCCCCAAGTTCAAATACTCGGCAGATGTGGATCGCCAAGAAGTATCTTATCAATCGACCCACACCCATGCAGATTTGGATACCCAAACAATGTATTATATCTCAACCCTCAAGCCATGTAATATATACCCCTCAGAAACCTTTTCATCCTTCAATACCACCAAACCCGATACCGCTTTTTGTTCCTCAGCAGAAACATACCACCCACTCCAAGACTCTTAGGAAATGGATACCTAAACGTATCCAAACGTCTTCTTGTACCCCCTTATCTAACAATTCTCCCGCCCCGTTTAAACTCCACCCTTGTACTAATTCACCCTCAACCAAACCTTGTATAAATTCATACACCCAAACCCCACATCATGCATAATAAAAGCTCATCAAGAAATGTATGCATAATCTGAAGCATGTAGGCGTCTAGAGACCTGCATTAGCTCTGCAAAAAGATCATTGCATCAATCACTTCACGACACTTGGCTACACGGGTTACACATCGGTTATGGAAAGGGATTGCGGTCTCACCTTAATGGGATCATAATTAATTTCCATACTAATGTGTTAATCTTTTGTAGCAGATCTTTTCCATTAGCTCACCAGTCATCATGCAAACCGAAGCAGGACCATCGGAAGCAGGCCCCAGCGTGGCTGCGGTACCCCTCAATGTTTTACGCGCAGAATTCCACCCGACCGCTCCACCGCCAGAGTTCCAAGGATTTCCGGGACCCATGCCAATCGATAACCCACCTATGGGATACACAGAGAAGATACACCGTAACTCTCACTGGTTCCAAGGCCTAGCAGGACCATTAGCTGATGCTGACTTCATTTTTGAAGCAAATATAACATTTGATGACCTCACATGGGGCAAGTATCAATTCTTCTCAAGAGAATTCGAAGGCCTACAGAACACCCAGGACTTAACTCATGTTTGGGCTAGAGCCGGCTTCACGGAGTATTTCAGTGATCCTCTGCCCAAACCTGACTTTTATAGGTGTTACTACTTAATCACCACTTTGCTGGCCTCAGAGAATAAGGACATCCCAGGAACCTTTATTTTGCCTTCTTTAGTGGATGATCCACCTTACAAAAGATTTTATCTTTCAAAGGATTTAATCAGAGCGGCCATCAAGATTCATGGAACACACACTCCAACGGAGAAAGAACGGCTAGTCCCAGAGCAGATGAAGCGTGGTGACGTAACTAAGTGGGAGGATATTTCTACTATAACACCTGAGCTCTCTAAGCCATTACGGATATGCATGCAGCACTTTGCTTTCCCAGCTCAGGATCGTTTTACCATGCCCCACAAGAGAATCTGGTTTGGATTATACTTAGCATGTACTGGACCGCAAACAGTCGATCTAGCTAGCTGGATAATTGATCAGCTCTATTTGGCACAGCATAGATGGGAGCGAAAAAAGGTAATCAATGGATGCTGCGCCCTCACCAGGATCATATATATGTGCTTGGCGTATGACTTACCAATAGAGCGTGCCATGACCAGTGGGGAACTGAAAGCATTCAAAGGCACCACTAGGAAGGCTAGAAAGTCTAGCAAAGGCAGAGCTGGAAAGCGGATGAGAGGTACTATCCCGTGCCTACAAGTCCCAGCATCACCCTCTCCACAACCATCTCCAGAGCAGTCACCAACAACAGCCACTCCCACAGTAGAACCTATCCGCATAAGGTTATCTAGACCAGTGGTAACGGAGGGCACCACCAGTACTCTCGCACCCCAAGCAGCCACAACCACAGAACCTATCACCACAGCAGCTGAACTTCCCACCACTATCGGTGCAGAAGCTTTCTCTTTTCCAATACCGCATTTAGAACCAGGACAAGCAGAGCCACTAGACCAAACATTTGATTTTGAGATGCCCGATGCATTCTCCAATGAGTTCCAGTTTTCAGAAGGGCAAATGTTTTCTCAAGAATTTGAAAGGCCTAGCTACCCTACCACACCCAGGGATCAGCCACAAGGACAGGTCGTGTCCAGCTCCGATGATGAAAGGACAACAACCGATGACGACGAAGGAGACGACGAAGCTAGCCAGGGAACACATGAATCCCAAGAGCAGGAACAGACAGATGGCCAAGGCCAACAAACCGACACACATGGCGATACAAGTACCCATGAAGATGAAACTTACGAGGCAGCAGCTTACACTCTAGCTATCAAGAAGCTGTATAGAACTATGGAAAAAGTTTGGGCACGCAAGAAGCTGACAGAGGAAGAGAGCCAAAAAATAATAGAACAAGAACTTGTCACAGGCGGATTCGAAGACGCATATATCAAAGGATTCAAAGAATTAGTCCAATCAGTAGGCTCCAACGAGGCACTCAGGTACTTGCAACGAAAACCACTACCACAGTTTGACCCCCGCAGAGTACGACTACTTTCAAAGCCCGACGAATACATTCGTGTACCAACCGGAGCACAATCTTCAGAACAAGCCAGGGAGGCATGCCTCGTCCCCGAACGATCATTGGCCATAGAAACCATCCTTGTAGATTCCCCACCCCGCGCTACAATTGTACCTACCTCAGTAGTCACTGAAGTACCGACCACCCCAACCGCCCCTCTCTCACCACCCGTCCATCCAGCCTCCCCTCTTCACCCTCCTTCCCCCAGACCCACATCTTCATTCGCCGGTGGTGTTGCAGAAACCGTCTTTACGACCACTCACCCCACAATTCCCGCGCCCATTAGCCCTAATCTACCCCTTCCCACACCCACCTTTCTATCCAACCCATTCCTTCATCAATCTTTTCCATCTTTCCCCACAACTCCAAGACCCCTTTTCCCATTCCCCCCGCCCTTAACCTTCTCCCCCGTCTCAACTCCCCGACCCACTGTAACCCCTCTTTCCCCTTTCCACCAAGCTGCTCCAGCCAGCCCCCCTGTAAATTACCCCTCAACCTTTGTAAATCCCGTATTTACACCAGCACGAGTACCCACAATCACACCCATATTCACGGTCACCGCACTAGATACGTCCACCGACATGGACATCTCACCACCCACTGCACCATCGCTCACTTCACTCACGGCACAAACATTTTTAGGTGCATCACAATTTTCAACAATCACTACATCATCCACCTTCCCATCCCCATTCTCCGTTCCCGTTGCATCCACACCAACTGCATCTTCATTTAGCACCCCGTTAATACTATCACCCACTGTAGATAATGCATTCCGGCAGATGTTCATATGTATGACGCAAGTAAGAGATGGGTTCACATCTCTTGGGGATAATTATCAGCAGCTGCAGAGGACAACCAATGACTTACAGTCGCAACTTAATTTATTGTCCATTGAGAATGCCTCTCTGAACACCCGCTACCAAGAATTACGCGAGGCTTATCACAAATTGGAACTAGAAAGTGACGAAAAGACCAAGGAAGCCACGGCTGACCTGGATAATTTATTAACAGCCCAGACAGTCCGCAATGCAACGCTAACATGAAACATGGGCCTACTACAAAGACACCTAGCAGCCGCCAAGGAAGAAAACCAGCGCTTACAGGATCAGAACCGAGAAAACTTAGAAGCAGCGCTCGACCACCCAGACCAACCACTCAGTCCTAGCAGGTTCAAAGCCATTCCTTCAGACTCAATGAGGATGCTGCTAGACGATCATGTGAGATTGCTAGATGAATATGACCGCATGAACGAGGAGTTACAGAAGCTCAAAGAAGATCACAAATTACTCCAGTTACGAGAACCGGCACACAAAGAGGTACCAGCATCTGTGGACCCCTCTCCTGACCTCCTAGAGGAACTCAACTCATTACGGGCCCAGGTATCGACCCTTGAATCAAGGATTGCAGTATACGAAGCGCCACCAAGGCCAGATTCCCCACTTGAGCTTCCAGCTGAGGAAGAAACGGTCACCATCCTAGTGGAGGAAACGTTTGAAGAAGCATACGAGCCACAACCCATCCCAGGCGGACGCGTCACGGCCGAAGGTCAGATGACGTACGAACTTCCGACCCCCGCGTGGATGAAGACTATTGAGGAACTTGGAACAACGCACTCAGCTAGAGTAGAGGCACAATTACATGCCATGGCGATGATAGAAGAACGAATATTACAATCTCCATTCTTTGCTCAATTGGCCCCGCGACGATACATATCTGGGCACGAGCTACATTATAAACCGTACTTCATGTTAATGGCCGAATACCAGTTAGCCATTGAGAAAGAGACAGGTAAAAAACCATCGCATGCAACTCAATTCGAGGCGGCTGATTTGCCACTAGATGCACAGAAAGGAAGGATCTATCAACCAGAGTGGCGAAAAAATTTACTACAGCAGTATCCAGAGATGATGAGTACATGGGTAAAGGCACCTTTGCACCTGAAGTATAACCCGTGTTGGGGACCAGTGCCACGACGCCGCTCCTGGACTGCCTTTGCTATTAAGGTACAAAACAATAAGCACTGCCAAGACTGGTTGAATTACCCCTATTTTAAGCCACCCATTGAGTTACCAACTGTTGGCTACATGATGGCTACAATTCGCCACTGGCTCCCTATATTAAAGCATATGGATGATATAGCGGCGCATATGACTGTCAAAATCTTTGACATGATGCAAATGATTTTTAAAGTCTTCCGACGCGTCAAGGCACCCCATGTCAACACCCCGGGCTTTGAGCATGGCAATTTTGATCTGGTATACGATATGAGTACAACGCCATCACTACGGGTTTGTTATGCCTGGCACTGCAGAATAAAGTACCTACCGGCGTGCTACAAGCAGACATTCGAAGAGATGTTCACAACCGGTTTTTGGGAATACCATTCAGAGGTATTCATAAGCAGGCCTACTCATTTATTACAATTATTTGCCTGTGAACGAATGGTCTATTCCACACATTATCAGCTCCCGCCACCGGAAGAACCGCAACCAATCAACTGGGAGAAACTCGAGGCTGACCTGGCCCGAGGCATTCGTATCTCCGAGCACACCCTCGCTCAAGACCTACTACAGAACTATATCCGGCAGACCTCACAGCAAGGTTCTGTCAGGGACGACAGAAGCGAGAGGGAGGGGGGTGTTGGAAGCAGCCAAAGGCACAGACGACACGGAAGCATGTAATGACAAAGCAGGGAGCCAGTCGAATCGTTTTTCAAATAGTTATGTTTTCAAATACTTTCCAAAAACCTCCAACAGTGATTTTTATCACTATTGTAACATATGTAACATAGAAAACCCCATTTTGTAATCCATAGCTCCATTTTGTGCAAGCCGAGGAGTCCTCGAGCTTGAGGAGCTTAGGTAGAATGCGCGTACCAATTTTTGTTATTTTTAGATACTGTTTACCCTTCCAAATAGCATCTAGGACCTAATTTTTAACTATGCCGGTCACTAGATGTGAAACCGGTCAAAGCTAGTCTAGAAACTATAAAAAGAGCTAGAGAGCTCATTTTTGAGGGGAGCTTGTTGGAGTTTAGAGTTCTTTTGAGCTTGTAATAGTGTTCTTGAGTAATAGAGCTAATTTCCCACCTTCCATTGTGTCTTGCTTATCTCTTCGTAGTGTGTGTGTATGTGTGTGTGCATTTCTATGCTTCTCACCTTCACTCTCACTTCATCTCACATTCACGATCTTCATATCACTCCTATCTCTTCCGCGGATTGACATTAAGGAGGTGGAGCTTCTTAACGTGGTTCTCACCATTGTGCTAGAGCAACAAATGCCACTAAAGCCTATGATGAGTGCCAGAGCGTTCACCAAATGGGGGATAGATTTTGTAGGACCTATTAGCCCACCAGCTAAAGGTTCCCATGCCGAGTACATAATTGTAGCAACTGATTATTTGACCAAATGGGTAGAAGCTAAAGCAACCAAGAAGAATGATGCAAGGACCATGGCTAAGTTTCTCTTTCAGAACATATTCACTAGGTTTGGATTGCCAATTGAAATTGTAAGTGATAGAGGCATACACTTTGTCAATGAAGTAATATAATCGTTAATGAATGAATTCTTAGTGATTCATAAGAAATCAGCCCCTTATCACCCACAAGCCAACGGACAGGCTAAAAGTTCGAACAAAATCTTATGTACTGTTCTCACTAAGATTGTTAACAATGGCAGATCCGATTGTGACAAGCAATTACATCACGCTTTATGGGCATTCCGAGTAGCATACAAAATAGCCATAGGAACTACACCATTTAACTTGGTGTACGGACAAAATGCCACCCTACCAATTGATTTCCTGGTACCTACTCTCAGAGTAGCCTCAAAGTATGAATGGGCTGGACATGAGTTATCAACTCATTTGGACCAAATCGAAAAGTTACACGAAACAAGATTACAAGTTGTGGCAGGTATTTACGCTGCAAAAAGGTGACAGAAAGCATATTCTGATGCTCATATTAAAGATAAAAACCTGAAGGAAGGAGATTTGGTCCTGGTTTATACTTTGAAGCAACATGCAAAAAAACTACAAAAAAGAGGATATGGCCCCTTGATAATCAATTGTATATCTACCAGCGGAGCCATTAGCTTAGCAACCCTAGATGGAGAAAGATTACCAAACTATATAAGTGGTTGCCGAGTAAAAAAGTATTTAGAACCATTGACAGAGGAAATGATGTCACGAAAAAATAAGCGAGAAGAGGACGAAAGAATACGAGAAGAAGCAAGACACGAAGCTCTGGAATGAATAAGGAAATGGAAGGAATGGATAAGAGAGAGAGAGAGATGAAAGATATAGGCGAGGAGAGGAACTCATCCCAATGGCTAATTTTAGAGCCTCTGAAAACCTAGGACATCAAACAAAGCAACCATATTTGAACTTGGGCACTGGAACAGAAGAGTACCACTTGGTGGATGCTCTAATTGACATGGGAGCAGTTGTTAGTTGTATCAAGTCTTCTTTGATGCATAAGCTCAAAGAACAGTTAAGTCCAACCAAAGCATATCTGATTGGAATAGGGGGAAGGGTTACTAAATACATAAGCGAGATTACATTGTCACTACATCTAGGAAATGATATGATGCAACAAAAACTCTTTGTGTGTCATGATCAATATTTATTGGAAGAACTTGTGTTAGGCCAAGATTGGATATATGAATATGAAGTGACTATCCAATTAGCCTTGGGCTACATATCAGGCAAGATAGGGCACCGTGTGGTATTCAGTGTGTTAGAAGAAAGAACCATCAAAGCCAAGTGTATAGGCCCTAGAGATCAATTACTCATGCATGAAGATGATTGTACATTCACCTCCACTATGGAACCCCCACCACCAAGTACTTCATGTGAGAGTACACCAATTCTCAATCTCACGCACCCTCCTAGTCCAGTGGGCCCCACCACTAACATCGTTTCCAAGCAAAACCCCCGTGAGGAATTGAGCATAAGAGCGACTAGTTAGCATCATTATCACGAACGTTCCCGCATTAGAATTTATCCCATCCCACACACCAGACAGGCTTGGATCAAAAAAGATCAGGTGACATCATATTATCAACAACGGAGCTGTAGACTACGCAGGAAGCAACGACAATACGAGGACACAAGTCAAGCTGGACTCAGAGGTCCGCAAAGGATTGCTCAAATATGGATACCAAAGAAAGTGATTGCCGCACAACCTTCTCGAATGCAAATATGGATCCCCAAATCATATGCACCAATGACGATCATCAAAAGGAAAATATCAATACACAAGAAGGATTAGCATGACATGAAGACGAAGCATCAAGAAAAAGACAACTATAGGAAATTGCAGAAACAAAAATACACAACCAGAACAATTCAAGGATTCGAAGGGCTAGCAAAGTGGAAGCACAACTTAAGAAGTACACCAAGCACCAGAAACGATGGAGATACAGTCAACCGCAAAAAAATAAAATAGATTTGGATACCTAAATGCCGATCAATCTGCATACATCAACCAGATACTTCAATTTGCACGCATCTTGAGTTCCAAGGGTCTTGAGCATGCACAATAGGGCCACATTACAAGGCCATGCATTCGGCACCTAAGTCTTTTTCTACTTGATAGTGATGCACATTTCCCTCCTAGGGAATAGGAGAGCACTTGTACAATAATTCCAAGGAAAATAGTTAAAGATACAATAAAAGCTTCGGCTAGGTACTAACGTTCTTGTTTTCTTTCAGAAAGAAATAGAAAAAATATATATATGTGTAAAGAAAAAAAAAATCCGAGGTACTACCTTTCTCACACCCATAGGAAAGGGACGACACAAGTCACTCGGAGAGTTGCCAATTTCATGAAAGCTAAGTGAAGGATAACTCATGCTACCAGCTTTACACTGATTACTCCATATGTATTGAGTGCAGATGGCATCTTCAAATTTTGAGGCTACACAAGAGGAAGAGGTCCTGCTTCTTCCCTTGGAATCGATCTCTAAGGCGAGAGGTCATTGGTTCCTTGAAGACCAACCTGTGTCGGATCTCCTCTTTATGGCCACCATCAAGATTATGGATAGGGATCACTACTTCCCAATAATGTCACAAGATTTCCAAACCATAATCCAAGGACTACCACACATCACAGATGTTTGGACAAGGGCGGGAATTGACGCATTTCTGCAACTTCCGATATATTTACCTGATTTTCAAAGATGCACACAAGTTATGAACACACTCCAGTCCGCAGCAGATAAGCCCTCAATCTCGGAAGCTAAAGTGTTAAAAAAAACAGGTGCATGGAAAACAATCCAATTCACACATGAACACACTCCAGTCCGCAACAGATAAGCCCTCAATCTCGGAAGCTAAAGTGTTAAACAAAACAGGTGCATGGAAAACAATCCAATTCACACATGAAGTTATCAACAAAGCTTTTGGATGGAGTTCGGACGGTCTCAGAATGGCAAAATATGTGAAGTCAGCTACCATTCCGAAGAAAAAGAAAACAGTCATGTCCTTAGAAGAAGTGGGAACCAGTTCCAAGAAACCAATGAGAGGGGCTAAGCGCGCTAGAGACGAAGCGGCGCAAGAAACATCACAATCCAAGCGGGCACATGTACTACCAAGGATTCCTCTGACACAACCGCCCATCACAAAAAGAGATCGCTCATCGGCACTAGAAGAAACTCATGCGTACATGCGGGGTCAAGTTAACCTCAATGTCCAAGGACATCAATATAGACAGACAAGACGAGTGCAACAATAAAAGGACAAGGAACATGCTCCAGAACTAGCTTCCAGATACAAAGAATTGGGGCTGGATGATTCAAGTTCTAATGAGGAATCTAGTCATGAGAAGGACACATTGGACACCGACATAAGAACAGAAATGAACAATGAGGAATGGACGGAGATTCACCAGGTTGAAACCACCTCCGATAATCAACAATCACAAGTACAAAATCAGGAAGCATCAACTGAATGAACACACCTTATTCAATTGAATGAGCAATCCCGGATGAGCATAAAGGAAGCTTCAATCACACATAAAGATGGGGTGCCACCAATAAAGGAAGAAATACAAACAAGCACGGAAAAAGAAAGGTTTTTACAACAAAATATGGAACAAATCGTGATTGAAATCCCTGATGATACGCCACAAGGTAAGGCAGTAATTCAAGAGGCTGAGGCAAAGATACAACTTCATATTAGGAAGCCCCACGACACAACATTGCATGTGGCACAAGGAAAAGATGTTACCACAGGTGAAGAACCTAGCATACCGACAACATGGTTAAATGTAGATGTTACTCAGTTGAAACCAATAGTCAAACAAATGATATAAACGGCCATGGATACGCAGCAGCAAATGATGGAAACAGACACAGATTATGACAAATCCATGCGAGAAAAGAATCAATTTCAAGTGATGAGTGAACAGTTGTCTGCGTAGCTGATCCAGGCTCAACAAGTTGTTTCATTTAACGAAACGAAAATAATAGAAGTCAAAGGACAATGCACTACACTAATGGAGCAGAATCAAAAACTCCAGGAGCAACTGATGGAGCTACAAAGACAATATGAAGCAAGTGAAGTGGACAAAGAAAGAATGAGGACTAGAAGTAATCTGTTAGAAACACAGCTCAAAGTATATATGGAGGAAAATGATAATTTACACAACAGGAATAAAGAACTAATGAAGGCCTTGTTATACGACCAACCAATAGAAGAAGAAGAGACAACAGTGATCGACCAGAAGGAATTGAAAGATCAGATTGCAAAATATGAAAATCTGTTGAAACAAGAGTAAATCCTAAAAGAAGAATGGGAACAAAGGTGTATACATGACACAAATGAGCTTAAGAAACAAATGACAGCTGCAGAAGCAAAACTTTTGGTAGTTTATAATGAAGATGTTGATCAAATAGCAGCCATCGGCAATGAGCTTATGGCGGCCAAAGATGCACTCCAGACTGCCCTTCATGAAGTTAAAGAAAAGACTGAACGTATTGTACAATTGGAAGCTCAAATAGAACAAAAAGAAGGACACCAGTAGAGCCACAACCAGACAATCCTACTGACGAGGTAGAGAAATAGGTAAGAAGGAACGTGCACTATTGGTGCCCCGATTGATAGAAAATTTTGAAAATGAAGTAGTCAAAGTCATGAAGGAAGCCAAAATTAAAGGAAAAGACTTGGATAAAATCATAAAACCCTTCAATATTCCTTATGGACTATTGAAAGAGCAAACACAGCGGTATATAAAGCAGATCATGCAAAAAGATCCCGATGAGCAGTTGCACTTCAAAGAAAACACCTTCAATTACACACAAGAAGAATTTGAAGCTGCGCGACCTTTATGGCGAAGAAAATTTTTGGAAAAAAATCCTACTTTGCGGGTGCACTGGCAAGCAACACCATATTTACTACAGGTAAATCCTTCTTTTTGCCCAACACCACGTCGCCGTGAAGCACGCGAATTTCTGGATATGCAAAAGAGTGGTGTGCTCAATAAACAATGGTTAAATTATCCTCTGCTTCCAAGTCCACCTCACAATTACTTGCCGACTGAGGATTACATGGTGAAAACCATTGAATTTTGGCTACATCGATATGCAACAGTACCCGACCTAACTATCAAGATGACTAATAAAATCCTCACTATGATACTTATAGTATTGAAAGTTTTCAAACACGCAGAATACATATTTTTGAATTTCATTGGTATTAACCAAGGCACGTATATCCTTGTTTTTTATTTATCTGTTATGCCTAGTCGTCCTACAATCATGGCATATTATTCAAGACTGATGTTCTTGCTAAGTCAATACATGCAAATTTTTGAGGAAGCATTTTATACGGGATTTTTTGAAATCAACTCCGAAATCTTCCTAAAGATGTCAATGAATCTGAATGCCAGACTGGTGGCATATGTATTGAGTTTCTTTGCAGACCACAGACAGCCACCACATGATGGTGTAAAAGCTAAATAATGAAGCAACTCATGATACGTGAAGCCAACCTGCTTAATGAAATAGAGCAAAAGGTTTACAGGACGTACTCCCGCCACATTCCAAAGCATGTCAGGGACGATAGAGTTCAGGAGGGGGTAGTGTTGAAGGAGAGTCGAGCAAAAAGAAAAGAAGAAGAAAACCAAGGAAGAAGCTTCACTAAAGATAACATATCTGAAGACATATCTCTGTAGGAAGCCCCGCAGGGGCATGCAACACTCATCTCTGCACAGAGCCCCGCAAGGGCATACAACAAGGGAAGGTACGCAAGCGGCAAGGGCGGATCAAGGCCAAAAAGTATCCATGAAGAAGTGCAAGAAGATATCCGGAAGATCTTGAGCCCCAGGAAGGTTCTCTTGATCCTGAGTTCAACCTCTTGATCCTGAGATCAACCTCTTGATCCTCGGAAGGTCCACATCAAAGGCTGAAGATCCACACCTTCATACCTTCCACTGGTTGCGTGCGTGGCAGCCCGACTTGACACAGCAACCCAGATTTAAAGAGGTTATTGGTGAGCTAGACTACAAATTAATTGTAGTTCATCTCCACGGGTTGCAAGCGGTGAAAAGAAAAGAACTGGCAAAAAGAATGCATCAGGTCCAGAGGATGTGAAAGAAGATTCAAGAACAGGGCCTTTAAAATGTAATGCTAGACGGACAAGGAGGCAAGGCCGACCAGGTGATGCATGCGATGGAAAGGAGTAAATGAGTTGTCGACAAGAAGTGAAGCCTGTCAAGGGACGACAGAGACAAAGAGGGGGAGAGTGTTGCAGAGCTAAGAAGAGCAAAGAGGTAGAGAAAAAGAAGGGCCCCAAAATTTTTCCAATTTGGACACTTTATTTTTGTATCATAGCCATTTTGTAATATATTTTTCGATGTAAATGCAGTAGAGGAGTCCTCTAGATGCATTCCCATAGGGATTTGTATCTTTACCTTTGTAAATTAGTAGGAAATTAGTCTTTTAGTTAATAAAGTGTCGGTCTCTGGTGTGAAATGACCATTTTTAGGGCACATGTATATAAGTCAATTTGTGACTCTTTGTAGAGACTTTTTGCCATTGTGAGAATCAAGAGCACAGAATTTTGAATTTGTGTCTTCTCCTCTCTGTATCTTCTTCCTTGTGAGCTTGCATGCATGTGTGATGCTTGGCAAGAGTGCTTAGAAGTATGTTCTATCCATGAAAGTGCTTGTTTGCTATTGGTAAGGTGTGTGTGAAGTGTAGGAAGTGCTGGAGTGTAGGAAGATCAATCCCGCGATTTAGTATTTTGCTCATAACTTGAAGCAGAAGTGTCAGAATCGAGTGAGACCATTGGATGCATCTTCTCGAGAACTGAAACGAACCCGCTATTCGCTATATTCGAAGTTTGAAGCTGAGAGAAAAGCTTGATTTACTGTTGACTACTGTTCCAAGTGTCGCCATACCATAGCTGACCTTGAAAACTTGAATGTGATGGATTTATACTTGTTGGTACTTTGTGCAACTTCACTTGCATTGACCATTCTTTGAATGCATGTCTTCATACACTCGGCTAGGTCTTGATACTCCTTGGATTGATAATTAAAGCGTGAGTCCCCACTATATGCACTTGAGGGGGATTGAGGTATAGTCTCTTTCTCCACAATTCCCTAAGTCGGTACTTAGGTACACACACACACAAAATGTCGTACCCAATGATGGAGCTGAATCTTATAGAAAACTCAAAAGCATGCAAGAATAACAATCACATAAGCTCTCTCTCTCTCTCTCTCTCGCAAGTGAAATGAGTGAATGAATGGGGAAGATGGGTGTATGCCCAAAAGCTGAATTTTTTGGTGAAGATGGAGATGGAAGGGCGAGGAGACTGCAGATGGTGGAGATGATGATGATGATGAACAAAATAGTGGGACAATGGAATCCTCTATTCCTAAACTCAAGAAATGTGTACAATGCTTAAATATGGAACAATGGAATCCTCTATTGTACAATGTGTACAATGCTCAACTGCACAACCCCAAAAATGAGCTATCTAGCTCTTTTTATAGTTTTTTACTAGCTTTTGGCCTGTTTCATATCTAGTGTTCGGCCTAGTTAAATAGTAGGTTCCTTCCAATTGACTCCAAAAATTGTGAAAATAGAGAAGTAGCTCGAGGATGACTCAACTTGCAGAAAATGGAATTGGATATATAAAACATGATTATTTACGATGGTGTGTAGTGATAAAACTCACTTTTTATAAATGTAAAGTGTTGATAAATTTTGAGACCTTATTGCCCTCTTGTTCTTCTCTGACTTCCTTTTCTATTTAGGCCTATGTTCGTGCCTTGTGCTTCTCTTTGGATTTCTTTCCTCACGCTTCCTTGGCCTCTTCTGCCACTAGCATGTATATATATATGTATGCGTATATATATTTATATATGTGCAAAGGTTGGCGATGGATAATCAAACCAAAATTTTGTTTGATTATGCTAAACCTACTTCCAAAGTAAGACTCAAAGGTAAAGCATGGCATGAATGCACAATTCTTAACTCATCTACTTATCAATGATATCCAAGATGCAATTTGGGAGTTATGCAGCTAGCAACGTGGAGCTTGGGCTTTAATGTATGTACATGTAACCAATGATTAATGGATGCAATAAAGATGGAATTCATGCTTTTTGGATAGCATTATCTTGGTTCAAAATGATATTAGGGAAGTAAAAGAAATCAATGATCTTTGAATAATGTAAACCAAGTATTTTCCAATAATGCCAAGTAGAGATAAAAACTAATAGAGTAATGCCACTCCAGATTACAATTGGGTAGCACCTACTTGAGATGCATGGAGTAGTGTATATGTGATTTTAATAGGAGGGAAGTATTTAAACCTGCATAATATACATCACATGCTTGGAAAAGGAGTACATCATGATGAGAAATGGTGCATCAAGTAAAGACATAAAGGGTTATCACTAGGTCTATAAAATAATTGAAAGCCTATAGAACTTTTAGCCAAATATTGAGTCCTCTTAATGATGATGGATATTAAAAAAGAATCATCAATGTCTTTGTATCTTATAAGGCAAATAAAATATGTACTATTTTATTTCATTCTACATAACTCCACACATAGGGAGGTCTTATAAGGTTAACTATTCCTAATTTTTATTTTAAATTCACGCCCGCGCACGCGCGCGTGCACACACACACACACAAATAAATAAATAAATAAATAAATAAATAAAAAATAAATAAATAAATAAATAAATAAATAAATAAATAAATAAATAAATAAATATATATATATATATATATATATATATATATATATATATATATATACATCTCAACTTGAAACACATTGACGACCAAATATTTTTCTTTGACGACCAGATATTCTTTTATTTTAGCTTGTAGTGAGTTCTAGATTAACTTCATAAGCTATCAATTTTGACTTAGGGACAAAAGCAAATATAAATCTGTTTTGGATGTAGATAGATGAGTGTGATAATTCCAATGATTTCGATGTCCCCCTAATGAGATCTTATTTTGGCACCAAATATTCTTTGCCATGATTTTGTTATTGAGTCCATTCCACATACATATTTTCGTTATGGGTATGTGTGCATCCTTCACACACGTAACATATAAATTTGACATTGTTTTCCTTACGTACGTACATGCTACTCTTCATATCACTCGTTTCCTCTTAATAACGGTTGAGTAACGATTACTAGTTCCCTTCATGCTTACCACTCCTAGTACGCGAGTTGGTTCGGCACTCACCTCTTGAAGCGGAGGTTGTGTGTTCAATCTTTGCGAGTTGTTGGATGTGCATGTGCTTGTGTGGTCAGTCTATCTTTATAATGCTTTGAAGCCATTGAAATTAGATGCCTTCGAACAACACTTTTTGTGATGCTTCAACAATCTAACCTTGTTTTGTGGGATATAGGATTCCATGGGTACTATGCCATTCACTTGTACAATTATTCCTTCAATACATTCAAGCCCGAGAAGATTAAGCCTCAACTAAGCTTCCTTAAACAAGAAAATCTCTTCATGCTTACGCCTCCATCATTTACACTATCTATGGAGCTCCAATGGCACTACCTAAGAGTCTCTATTTAAGATATGTATCATGATTATACCTTCTTCGCTCATCCATGTCACGACTTTTCATGAACAGCTAGCCAAGCCAAGTTAAAAAAAAAAGGGAAAAAAAGAGTACAGGAATTTGAAATGTTTTTGGAAAGGAACCGATAGGATATTAAAAATACCATCTTACATGTTTATTTTTGTACTCCTCCTCGATCACTACTGTTTTCTTACCATTCTTTCCTTCCTTTCCACAACCCCTCCCGGAATTGAGCTTTCACTTTGCCTTCAACTTTGAGACTGGATGTGAAGGCATCGCTACCAAACTTACAAGTCCTGTGTATAACGTACGCCTCGAAGTTGAAAACACTCCATGTCGAAGACGTGACATCGATGCAGCGACTGGATTTGGAGGGACGCAGAGGACTTGAAGTTGGATTGGAAAAAGGAGTAGAATAGAATACGTAAAAATTGAACTCAGAGAGAAGAGTTGCGCTCTATTTCGTCAGCTATGGAGGTTTGGCCTCTCTCCCTCTATCTCTCTCTCTCTCTCCTCCCGTCATCTCCGTTGGTCTGCTCTCTCTCTCTCTCATGTCATGCGACTGGCTTTTGGGTGGACATCAAGTAGCTCATCAAGAAGGCATCGTCGACAGTTGCTTACTTTAATATTTCCACCTGTTTGAATAAAAAAGACGTTGTCAAGGAGTCATCGAGAAGTGCTTAGTTTAAATTTCCGGACGTCCCCAAGGAGACGTCAGTGTTTAGTTTAAATTTTTTGACTGGTTGAATCAAAATCTCATGATTGGATTGTATCCCAAAAATTGACAGAACGTAAAGATCCAAAAAGTTGCTAGGAGTGTCCAGCGGGCATGGCCTAGTGGCTAATGCTCTAAACTCTATGGGAGGAAGTCCCTGTTTGATATGCTCAATATTCCACCCTCAAGTGACCACAAATGATCCATGGTGCTCTAAGTTGTGAGGCCCCCATTATGAGGAGAAGCCATTATGAGAGCCCGGATCTTTGTGGAACCCTAACTTCTAAGTTAGATGAGGTCTATGTGTGACCATTGATGGTTATAGATGATCTTTGTGAGCCTAGCCATTAGGTTAGGTAGGGCATTAACTTCTGGGCCATTGGGTTGCCATTCAAGGTGAAACTAAAGGCCCTGTGTCGTCGTGCGGTTTCCCCATAGAACCTTAATGGGGGGAGTGTAGAGAGAGACTTGAATCCTTCTACGGGGTCCGGAGGGCCTACGGGCCGAGACGGTAGGACTTCTGGTCGTGGAGATATTGTTGGATTGTATATTTCGCCGACTATTTTGTATCTCTAGACTACGTTTATCTATTCAGACTCCCCTTGTAAAAGCTATATAAGCATGGCCCCGATAGAGCTTTACACAACATTGCACACTAGTGAGTCCATCTAGAGTGTCTAGATCGCCATCTAAACTCCACATTGTGAGCTGCTTCATCATGGTTTGGTTGAACTCAAATACTCTTATGGGCTTTCTTGGTTGAACCTTCGATCCATGGTTGATCTTTGCAAAGCTAAGCATGACAAATGCTATATCTTCCAAAGCATCATCGATCATTTGCGTCTCCCCTTCTTCTCTTAGAGCATGGATATTGCAGCTTTGAACAACTACACGATTGTTGTCTCATTTATCCCTTCGTCAAGGTTAGGAAAGCTCCATCATTCCATGACGATCTCTTGGTGTTCTCTCCCCCATTGGTCAGATAGGAAATCTCCCTCGTTTGGAGAGGAGCCTTTCGCAATCACACTCCTCCCCTACTAGGAGTTTGATTATTGTTGTCAATTAGACCTCATTTTGCACAAATCGCAAAAGGCTATCCAAACAATGAGAAGAAATAGAAGCGAGGAACTTTACAGAAGGATCTTTCGCCTTGAGATTGAAGCTAACAAAGATAAATCTCACTTGCAAAAAAGCCTTCTTAAGATGAGGAGAATCTTCGAATACGAAGAGAAGAAAGAAGCTTCTGTTGTTCTTTAAAGATTGCTGGGCTGGGAAGGTAGACATATCTTCAAAAGAAATGTGTAAACTCCTTAAGAAGAAGAAAAGTAAAGAAGTCCTTCCCAAAATGATTGACAAGAATGATGTGCAATGCACTTCTAAAAAGGATAACTTTACTTTGATTGTTAATCATTTCGCTCAAGTTTTTGGGGTAGCTACTCTCTCTCTCTCTCTCCCCTTAGGGGCATGAGTGCATGGCCCTTATCTCGAAGGTCAAATCTAAAAAAATCCCACAAGATATTGCACAATCTCTTGATTCTCCCTTGACTAACCATGAAATCCAAGAAGCTATCAATGCTCTCCCCAAAGGTAAAAGTATAGGCCTTGAAAACCTCACTAATGAGATTTTCAAAACCTTCAAAGATATTCTTGTGGTCCCTCTTCGTGAGCTTTGGAAGGAGGCTATTAGCTTTGGTGCTCATCAAGATGCTCGAATGAAGCTGTAATAGAGCTAATCCATATGAAAGATAACAACGATAGAATAGAGAACTGGCAACCTATCACTATGCTCTAGATTGGGTACAAAGTCTTTGCCAATGCCCTTGCCAATTGCATTGCGGTTCATCTCCATTCATGGATCAGCGAGGATCACAAAGGCTTCATAAAAGGTAGATCCATCCTTGAAGCCATCATTGATATTTGGGAGGGTTTCGATTACGTGAAGGAGTCTATCTGGAACATTCTCTTCTTGAAGATAGATTTTGACAATGCTTACGACATATTGGAATGGAACTTTATCCTTCAACCCCTCAAGGACCTTGGCTAAGGTCGTAGGTTCATCAAAATGGTTTTGTGAACCCCTTTGTTTTTTGTCATCATTGTTGACGAGCTTAGCTGCCTTGTTGGTAATCAAGTCTAGTTGGGCATATTTAGAGTCTCCCCTTCCCCCATGGGTAGGATGAGATGATTCTTAAACTTTGTCGATGACACGAATGTGTTTCTACAAAATGATATTGATAGTGCCTTCTGGTAGTGACGTCTGCATCTAGCATTGCCTTGACATCTACCTTCAAGATGATCTTAGGTCTACCTACGCAATTCCTTAGGAATCAAGGCTGTTTCGGGGTTTCTATGGGCCAGTGTTGGGATTGGGTGCTTGCCAAGCTTGACAAGAAGCTCTGTTACTGGAAGGGAATGGAGCTTAATGTGGAAGAGCATCCGATGGTGGTCATGTTTCTTATCTCCTTTATTATCTACTTCTTAGCTTGTAGGAGACTGAACAATAGGGAGGTTCGGAAGTTGGAAA
Source organism: Ceratopteris richardii (assembly GCA_020310875.1). Lineage (NCBI taxonomy): Eukaryota > Viridiplantae > Streptophyta > Polypodiopsida > Polypodiales > Pteridaceae > Ceratopteris > Ceratopteris richardii. The sequence goes on along the minus strand of CM035410.1, from coordinate 194,009,459 downwards.
GGGTGTTCAAAAATACCCTATGGCCAAAGGATCCCAATAGGAGGGCTTTGTCAAAGATCAAATGGGAAATTTGCTCTAGCTTGAAGGACATGGATGGTCTAGCCATTTTGGATGTGGAAACTTTGGCCATCAAGCTTGTGGCCAAATGGATGGTCAAAGCTTGGTGTATCGACAAAGACTCTTGGTGCAAGCTTATTTTGAGGAACAACATTGTCCTCTCTCTCTCTCTCCCTAGATGGAAAGGAATCGATCTAAGGTTTTCAAATGTGGAAAGATAGAAAACGTTGGATCATGTGCAAGGACATTGATCCAAATCGTAGTGTTGAGTTTGAAGGCTAGTAATGCATATAACCAATGCTTGGAATGATCCGAAGATTTGCCTCATTGTAGGGTTTGAAGTGGCACAGTGGAAACAAAATTGAGGATGTTTCGAGGATCAAAATAAATTTCGACTTTCATGCTTTATACAAGAATCGGTGTTTGAATTGGATGTGGATTATGTGGGATTTCAAGTTCAAGGATATGTGGCATCCACTTATTGAGAATAAGAAAGTGGTCCTCATGTGGGAGATTCTCCATTTGGGGATCTCGACTAATGTAAAAGTCAGTAAAATATGTGGCCTTGCCCTCTGGTGTAAGCGATGCATTAGCAGTAGGGAAGATTCATGTCACCTCTTCTTTTCTTGTCCCAAGAACATTGGGACTTGGCAATGTCTTGGCAAGCTCCTTTTGTTAGCTCAACAAGTTAACTGGAAGCAAGCTTCTTTTCTTGTCCTCAACAAAATTGAGGATGTTTCGAGGATCAAAATAAATTTCGACTTTCATGCTTCATACAAGAATTAGTGTTTGAATTGGATGTGGATTATGTGGGATTTCCAGTTCAAGGATATGTGGCATCCACTTATTGAGAATAAGAAAGTGGTCCTCATGTGGGAGATTCTCCGTTGGGGGATCTTGACTAATGTAAAAGTCATTAAAATATGTGGCCTTGCCCTCTGGTGTAAGCGATGCATTAGCAGTAGGGAAGATTTATGTCACCTCTTCTTTTCTTGTCTCAAGAACATTGGGACTTGGTAGTGTCTTGGCAAGCTCCTTTTGTTAGCTCAACTAGTTAACTGGAAGAAAGCTTTGTTTGGTGAAGCGATCGATTGCTTTGTCATATGTTGACACATTCATTGTGCATTACTTCCATTTGATATTTTTGAAGAAATCAACATTTTTCTAGTGCCGTCCCTGAGACACCCTAGACTTTGCCCTTGTCTTGGGCACACCACCGTTCTTGAGGCCTGTCCCCGTCCCACTGTGACTTTGCCCTAGTGTCAAGTTAAGAGAGGAATTGTTAGCAAAATCATTGAATCATAATAAATGGGTCAACCTTCCACTAGGGAAGCCCAACCTGCAGGTCAACATGTTGGTCAAAGGTTGGTCAAACTGATAAAAGATGGTCAAACTTTTGGTACGAATTTTAAGTGCTCAATGAGAGCTATCCAAGATATATAACACTTCACTAATTCATATCATTTGCAAGGTGAAAAGTCAAACCCTAATTTTTTGATCAAAGTCAAAAGCACATTATAATTTGTGAAAAGTTAGTGAAAAAAATGTCATCATCCTATATAGCTTCAATGTATTAATCCAATGTCTTATAACAATGTCATATGGCACCTTAAAACCCACAATAAGCCTAAAAAAATAAATCCCAAAATTTTTGAAAACCCCAATTAAAGTTTTTGCCTATTTTTTTTTCCATTCAGCATTTTTGGAAGCTTTTTAGATGCTTTTTTGCATATTTTTCTGTGGAGTTTGGATATCTATATATAAAGTGTTGGAAGTCAATGTACATATGGTCCACATTCAAGAAATTCTACATTTTGGGCTTAGCATTTTTTGAATGAGCAAAGAGATGAAAGGAGCAAAGCTCCAGGTATATTCATTACATTCTATGTTGAAGTACATGAAGTTCCAAGATAGCATAGAGAATATGCAAGATCCATTAACTTCACAATCTCCAAATCTTCACAATTTCCAAAGGTGAAGATGATCTCCCCCAAATAGATAAGCTCCAAGCTTCTCCACACCTTGTAGCTCATGAAGCAAACAGAACTCCACCTATCCACTTGGAAGGGACCACCTCACCTACATGCGAAGCACATGAAGAGCTTCAAGTTGACGACTAATAGTGTCCAACACAATGTCTTCATATATAATATGCAAGTTCCTTCCTTAACAAGCTTTGAAAACTCAAAGGAGCTTCTTTTTGTAAATCCTGATCGGTTTTCCACCATGATTTATGAAAACCCTAATTCTAGTGGTTTTTGTTATTTTCCATGTGCCATGTGGCATGCTAATGACCATAAGATTCGTTTGACTTGATTTAATGTACTAATGATATGCGTACATTATACTTTTCACATTAAAAGTTTCTTTTCACACTGGAATATGAAATTGGAGTTTGATATTTTTGTCAAATGCCTAAGTATTCTATATCATTGGATAGCTCTCAATGAGCACTATCAGATTATCTAATAAAAATTCTAGTAAAATTTTGACCATTATGATGTTTCACCAGCTTTTTGACCAAGCTTTGACCAACCATTTTTTGAATTTCGATAAACAAGTTGAGCTCCCAAACGGAAGGCTCCTCACATTTTCTAACAATCCTCTCATAACCGGTCACCAAGGTATGTTAGGTTGGTATCACAGAATGCTAAGTTTCCACCAACACACAAGGACCTTACGCATGAAGAGCAATTTCATAAAACACATCACAAAGAGAACTCACACACCTCCCACAACCAAGTACTACTTGGAAGGATAGAGACAAATATAGGATGCCATGTTATCACAAGATATAGACACACAAATACAAGAATGTTTTATAATTCAACCATAAGGAATGAATGTTACAAAGAATCATAAGAATATGCGGAGAGATAAAGGAACAAAAGCTCCATATATATGCCATACTTTACAAAATATGAGGTAAATGAGTGTTACAAAGAATCATAAGAATATGCATATAAGTGCATATGCTGCTGCATATCTTCATAACGTCACAATCTCCATGAGTTGAAGAAGATCTCCTCTATGTATATGTAAGCTCCATGTAGGTGTCCTCTTTGTTGTAGAAGAAGTCATCTACACCTATCTAAATATACAAGGAAAATATACAAGAGGTTGAAAACTTGTTCACCATAAGATCGTGAATGTAGATATGTTTCCCCTTCTTGTTCACATAAACCTATCCTTATATAATCTTGCAAATCTTCATAAAAGTCTGATATAAAACTTGAATATGACCTGTTATATGAACATTTGCAAAATGTATGATTGCTTGTGCAATAAAAAAGGAATTTGTGACCCCTCCTCCTCGAGCTGCTTTCTTTTGGTTCATGTACTCATCAAACTTTTGACAATTCCCTATTTTAGGGTCCTGTTGCCATCAACTAAATGATCAATGGAGCTCGACTTGTGTTTTTCGTATTGCTCTTATCTTTCTTTGATATTTGCTATTCTCAATATGCTCTATGTGCACTATTTCTACTTGCTCTGATACCAATTGTTGGTTTTTAAGGCCACACAATCAATATAGAGTCATAAAGGAAATAGAGACATGAGAGAGAATTGACAAGTCCATAGAGAGATTGAGCAAATCTCCACATATATACCATACATTGCAAAATATGTAAGTACATGAATGTTACAAAGAATCATAAAAATATGCATATAAATGCACATGTTACTGTGTATCGTCATAACTTCACAATATCCATGAGTTGAAGATGATCTCCTCCATGTATAGATAAGCTCCAAGTAGATGTCCTCCTTGTTGTAGGAGGAGAAGCCAAAAGCCTAGCTGCTTCGCTCCATGTTGATATGACAAAACCCTTAGTCCATGCTCCCGAGGCTGAAGGTGATCTTGCCCAAGTCAAGCTCTAGGAGTTTTCTCTCCAAAAAGTGATGATATGATTGTAATAGGCCGTCTTTATATAGATCTTGTTCCATGTCCAAAAGCTGTACCGAAAAGCACCAAAAAAACTTAAAAAGCATGAGCTCGTAATTGGTGCAGAATCCGACTGCATTATATGGGATTGGTTTTTAAAAAAAATATTTTTTATATATTTTTACTGTTATTTTGGTGTATCAATCGTTAGATAATAAGAATATCTTGCTTTTTACATAAAAAGCTGCTTTTCAAGTTTCAACCGATTTTGACTTTTGTCTTGCTGATTAGAGTTTGACTTTTGGACCCTCAAATGTGGTCTAAATTCAAAGTCTTATATGTGAAGAGATAGCTATTGACATGCACTATCTAAATATCAAATAAAAATCTCTTCCAATTTTGACCATCTTTGACCTGGGTTTGGCCATGGTTGACTCTGTCAATAACTGATTAAATCTGAAAATATGTGTGATCCCTCGTGGAAGGTTGCTTTTCCAACACCTAGTGTGCAAAAGCTTGGAGCTTATCTTTTTTGGAGGAGATCATCTTCAGCTTTGGAGATTGTAGAGTTATGGACAGCTTGTATTTGTTGGAGATCCTTTATGCTATCTTGTAACTTACATGTACTTCATATTGGAATGTAATGGTATATGTGGAGCATGGCTCAGTTTCTCTCTCTCATGTCATGTCTGTTCTCTGTTTTGTCTCTATTTTCTCTATGTCTGAATATTGATTGTGGGCCTAAAAACCAACAAATCAGTGCCAACCTCTGTGAAGGAAATGAGTGTTCACCTCAAGGATTCGACTAAGGCCGTTTGCCACCATGTCGGTGGCATACTTTTGTTACCTATGCTCAAAGTCAAGCTTGTACATGAGTTCTGTACACTTCGCCGTATGACTTGTGAGGCTGACTAATCACATATTTTTGTTTGAGAATGGTGATAAGTCCATACAATGAAATAGATGCCATACAAGTTATGGAACGACACCTTCAATGCATGGATCATTGCCAACAATACTGCATCTGCACATCAATAAGTTTGTGACTCTCAAATGCCACAAGTTAGCTATCTTGATAAAGAGCAGGAACTATGGCAACATCATTGGCATCCGTTTTGACCATAAAGGAATTTGATAGAATCCACCGAAGACTAGCATTATACAATTTGGCAGTGTTGCCTGGCAGCCAGTTTTACTTCGTTATTGACTGTTTATCCATCACATTGTCCCCAAGTTATAGAATTAATCTTAATTGCACGTATTTTTAGTTTTTTAGATAACCATTACACTGGCGTGTATCAAGATGCATTTGATCTGCATCTTCTTTCAGCATATATATAGAGATAGATTCTACGATAGTGAATTCAGGTTATCCTTGATATAAATATGAGATTCTGACATGAATGAAACAAAGTCATCTGGGGAGTTCTCATCAAATAGCAAGTAATTGTGTTTGCGAACGATTACTTCTGTTTGTCTGAAAGAAAAACAATCCTTGGTGTTGTAATTGCATCCTATGTAATATGTATGCAACAAAGAAGGAAAGGCTGAGAAAGATTGGTTGATTTTGTGTAAGTTAAGCCCCAATAAACTCTCTTCATATAGCGCTATCAGAGCAATCAATGATTGTATAAATTAGTTGTTTCAAGTTCTATTCCTTCTCCAGATGCATTGCTGTTTGTCAGCATTTTGTGCTTAAAAGATAAGCTGGTTCTATGTGCAGCTTCCGGTTCGTCGTATGAAGGATGTTGAGATATCTGTGCCAATTGCTTATGGCACGATTGCTTACTGGTTGGGCAAAAAGGCTGATGAGTAAGCTATGTGATCTTACACACTTGTATTGTACTCATGAATATCTAATAAACTCGAGTGTGTTGCAACTCTTTTTTGCAGATATCGGTCTCATAGGTGGATAGTTTATGTGAGAAGCATATCCAATGAGGACCTTGGACCTGTTATTAAGAGGGTAATATTCACGCTTCACCCAAGTTTCCCTAATCCAACAAGGATTGTGGATTCTCCTCCCTTCGAGCTTACCGAGGTGGGATGGGGTGAGTTTGAGATTGGCATAACTATGATCTTTCAGAGTGATGCCGCAGAGAAGCCGATTGAACTGTAAGTGTTTCTGACAAGCTTGATATCTGTGTTAATATAAAAGAGCTGGATAATATTGTAGCTCTAAATACTGTTGCAGCTACCATCACTTGAAGCTATATCCAGATGATGATGCAGGGCCACCTTCTATGAAGAAGCCAGTTGTGGTTGAGACATACGATGAAATTGTCTTTTCAGAACCATCTGAAGCATTTGTCCAGCGCATAAGGAACCATCCTTCAATTATACTTAGTGGATCTCTTAATGATCTTCCTCCTGCTGCTCCTGGTATTCAACGACTCTGATAAGCACAGATGAACATTATAACATTTTAAATTGCTGCTTCAAATTTATGATAAATATCAGTACATATTTGCAGTTGAGAATTCAACTGAGAGGAAACGAGGAGATACGAAGGATCACCCACAAGCACAATGGTTTATGAAGCATTCTGATTTGGATGAATTGGCACGTTTGAAGTCAGCTCGACAGCAGGTAGCACAATAAAGGGAATCATTTTCATTCAATTCCCTGTACAGTTTCCATCTGTGCTATCAAATGTTGCATAGAGAATTTTATGGGATGAGTTCTGCTTTTGGGTATGAGCTTTTCAAAGGACAGTGTGTATAAGAGACTCCTCATATTTCAACTTCCTCTCTGGCACCAAGAGATCCATATTTCAACTTCTGGCACCAAGAGATCTTTTTTTTGAAGTAATGACCATCGCGAGTTTCTTCAGTGGAATGCCAGGTTGACCTTACCCAGGTTGTGAATTGTCATTTCTAACATAGTGCTGGTGATCCGTTAGGCTCTTTTTCAAAATATTAACACATGAAAGCTGCGTGTCATAATGAATAGTCAGGATTCGTGAAATGGGTAGCTGCAGTTGTGAACTGCTGCTGATCTCATTCAAGTAACCTGTAGTACATGTTTCATGGAAACCTGTAGAGATCCAGTCTGCAATCAAGGAATCACTTTGCACTTACATGAAAATGATTAATTTGTGCATGCAAATGAAACTCATGATCTGCAAGAAATTCATGATTGTCTCTATATTTGCAGGTTCAGAGCCAGATCATGAAGCTAAAGCGGGACCTCAACTTGCTTGAGTCAGAAGCTTTGCAGCTGAAGGCCAGTTCAGGCATGAAAAGTTAGGATTGTAAAAACAAACATAGTTCCTCACCTGTCTTGATTTAGAGGATATAGATCCCATGTCAGCTGGGAAACTGTATCCCTTTTTTTTAAAGGATTTGAAGATGCTTAGGGCATTTAGACATTACTTTCATGCACATGTAGGACATGGAAAGCCCTAGCATCAGCTGGGAAAATGTACCTTCTTTTTCAATGATCAGATTTTCAGGGCGTCAATTAGATGCTAATTGCATGCGCAAGTATGCATGGAAAGCTCTTGCTCATGGTTATGGGTCAATTCCAGAGGCAATTTCAGAATTCCATAGTATGGTGATTTGGATTATGGAACGACTTTATTCTCAGCTTCTATGCTTGTTACAATATGATGTGCATGGCATGCATGTATGGCATTGGTGAACAAATTTTTCATGTGAAAAGCTGGTTGCATGGAATCAAGAGGGAATCATGCGGATGATTCTCAAGTAACAAAGTCGTGCTATGTTGTAAATTTTGAATTAGTGGTCTTTGGGTTGTTTGCTATTTTTGAATTCAAGCTTTACATGCCTTCATCAGTCGGGCATTGTTTGCTTAATGCAGAAGTATTATATTTGCTTTATGGATCTGATTTTCTGTTGCTCTGTTGAAATGAGTCTTCCGATTCAGGGAAGTGTTCCAGAGAGAAGAAGATTAAAGCAGCAGTGTATATGAGTAAAAACATTCTTGATCAAAGCTGAAAATAACATATGGTGCTGCTGTAAAGAGTAGATGCCATAATCCTTCTAATAGACGAAGTGTGCAAAGAGTTGCATGTGGATTGAACATGTGCATTAATGTGCAATGAAAACCTTGTGTTGTTGATTTGCCTTTTCCTGAATATGAAATTGGCTTTTGCAAATTGAGTTCTGTTTCATATCTAGGTGTTGTAAAAAAGTTAAAATCACAGTAAAATAAGTCCAAACTTCATAATTTGTAGAATGGATTTGTAGAAATCTCTTGGGAAGCCCAACCGAATAAGGGGCAAAAGGACTTGAATTACTTTGATAGGTGGAGAGAATGCATCAAGGAACCAATATCCCTTGTACTTGTGCAGAATCTGATGCATTTTCAACAGGAGTCAGAGTGAAATCCAAGGTAGTTGGGGAAGGGTGGAGGGAAGTAGAGTAGCATAAAGCAGATATATCATGAAAGGGGAGATCCAGGTGGGTGGTTGTGTTTCCAAAACAGGTCAAACCTGATTACAAGAGAGACTGAAACATCGAGAGCACAAAGTGCAAGGGACTTTCTCTGATGGGAGAGGGGATGAAGGTAGCTAGAAGGAGAACTAGGCTTGATAGGATGTGTGACTGGAGAACATGTTAGCAATGATAAGGTAGTGCTCGAGTTTGAATGAAGATTGCTGGGCTTGCTTTCCTGAGGTCCCTGCATAGATGGCATAAATTTGCTCTCTCAAGGAAGAGTCTCCACAAGCAGCACAGAGCCCTATATACAAGTGACAACCAAAAATACCCCCTCCCCTCCCCCCCTTTTTTTTTTCTTTTTGGTTTTGATGGTTGCTAGAAAGTTCTAGCCTATGGGCTGCTTGATGAGGCACATGAAGCATGTAAGGTTGTGAAAACCCATGTTGACCTTACACAGTGATGACACTCCTTGATCAGTTAGTACTTTTTTTTTTTCCTCTCTCTCTACATTCCGAAAGAGCTCAACATGTATGGGTCTACCTCAACATGTACCTCGTTTGCTTAATGATAGTAAGAGTCCCATCGCTTTGGCTAAGAATCCAGTTTATCATGCAAAGACCAAGCACATTGAGGTGAGGTATCACTTCATCAGAGACTGCTTAGCTATTGAGTGCATTATTCTTGAGAAGGTTCATATTCGAGATAATGCTACATATACTTTGACAAAAACTACCATTGGATAGTGTTCGTTATTGTTTTCACTTGATGGGGGTTACTTGATTCATGATTTTGCACAATTCCTTGTACACTGAGTAACATGCCTATCAGGTGGAAGTAGTGGTTTGTAAACTTGTACTCAGGTATCTTTTATCATTCTTTCTATTTCTCCCATAGTTCACTTTGGTCATATTGGTCTTTATTGGGTGATTGTCATTGTTAGTATCGATGTGGAAGGCAAAATTTTTGTGGGGCACTTTTTTATATGTTATTTAATAAAACATAGTGACTTGGTCAACATAATTTCTTTAATTAAACATAAGTGGTTTGGTCAACTATAGATTGTAAGATCGGCCACATTTGTAATATCTAGGGGATCTGTGTTTGAGGCCTATGTGTACTATGTAGTTTTTGTGTATTCTGTAAGTCAATGGGGAGTATCGTGCATGTCACCTAGAGCTTGGTTTTCTACTATGAGAGCATTGTTGCGAAGCTCTCGTAACAAGGAATCCATCATTGCACATCATTGCATCACTTTAAAGCTCTAGCCTCTTCTTGTTACTCTTAATGAGATATAAACATTGATGTTGGTGATGCTTTCGCATCCAATCCTACCTAATATGCATCTCCTTTAGCTCCATATGAATAAAATATACCAAAAACTAATGCACTATCCAAGCATTGAATCACACTTCTTGTAGCATTCAAATGTGGTTTTTGAATCACTCTTCTTATGGCAAGATCATGCATACGTGAACCTTCTCCATCATTACTTACCACATCATCTTAAGCTAGAAGGGGATGATTTCATGAGTTGTAAGACATCCAAGGTGGTGGTAATGAACCAATGAGGAATTAAGATGTTTTAGGATTTTTTTTGTACTATTCCAATAAATTAGCGACATGTTTTTGTAATAAATTAAAATAGAATTCAAGCTCAAGTTACATGAGTTGATTTGCAACCTAAAGGAGTGTGTGTGAGGTAGACAAGGAAGAAAATCCAATCTCTAGCTAAGCCATTGCCTTATGTATCCATATCCTTCTCCATCCAACTAGTTAATAGTTTTGATATAATTTGTATTCTTATAGTCATTTCATCTATGCTTGATTCTCAAAGTATTGTGTTCTTGGAATACTTTGAGATTAGGTTGTTGCAATTAGGGCTTGATGTCAATTCTAATTTGTACGTTTTTAGGTTATACCATTCATGAACATTTTGATTAGATTATGTCATTGATAAACTTTTTGATTAGATTAGGTCATTGACAAAAAGTCAAACCAAGTCAAATCAGGTAAAAAACGGTAAAATGTTCATTTTGTGAATGAGAACTTATTGATATATTCTTGTACTTCAAAGAGAGCTATCCAAGCATATATAAGACTTCACCATATGAGACCTTTACACCCATCAAAAGTCAAATCCTATTTTTGGGTCAAACTTTTTAAAAAGGCAACAACCAATGTTTTATCCAATATGTGTTAAACTTGATCAAAAGCATGACCTAAGGGTTGTGGATTCATGCATTGATTTTAGGTTTGCCATGCGATTAATGCTATAGCACCATGCCATGTCATAAAGACTCATGCCAAATTTGAAAAAGAAGTTTTTGTCAAATTTTCATGCCAAAATCAAAGTAGCGTTTTGGAATAGCTATCACTTACCTCAAGTTTATGTAAAGGCTTGCTTACACACTTAGGCTACGTCTTGACATGCTCACTTGGAATGCTCTCTCTCTCAGAGTTCTTGGATGTGGAGGAGTAGCTTGTCTACTCTTGGAGGTATTGCAGTTGCTCGGAGTAGTGTATGCTCATATATTCTTGGAGGTCTCACATACTCTAGTGAGAGGTTGCTTTGGAGATCTTGCCCTAGCCGCTTTATGCCTTATCACTTACCCTTCACATACTCTCTTTGGAGTATTTCTTATGTCATTTTTGTAGTTAGATTTGGAGCATGTCATTATTTTGTACATGTACTATCATAATTGGAGGATATGACTTTTGGGACCATACTTTCTATATCATGTTACACGATCTCTTGTTTATGTGTGCATATTTTTGTGTCTTGGCTACTAGTTTGGTATTAGAGCAAGTTCTTGTAGATACTGCTAATCTTGGATGCAAGCTTGGTTAATATTAGAGCTAGTTCTTAGTGCTATGTTTGTAGGTATAGGAAGATTTCAAGGAATTAATCAACTCTGCTTGATTGTGGTCAACTCAATTTGACTTTTTGTTCCTTGCTATATTTTCAACTCTCTAACCATTCACTTTCTCTTTTTCACTCCCTCTTCCTTTGTAGTATCTATATTTGATATATTTCAAGGTTGGTCAACTTTAGCCAACATCTAGTCAATCTTGGTAAAAAAGGAATGAAATCTGAATTTTTGATAAATTTTAAGTTTAGAGCCTTTGCTAGTACTCCTAGTGGTTTGTGCTTGATTGGTGAATAGTGTACATTTGTTCTTAGGTTTTTCACACGTTAAGTAGCTACAAGGTTGATAGTTTTGTTCCATTCAATGATATTTGCTCCCTACTTATCTTGAACTAATCAAGTTGGCAATTATTCCTACTTGCCCTATATCTAGTCCTACATCTTGACCACTAGATTATGGATGTACTTTGGTACTTCGATGCACTTGGATAAATTTTCTCTAATATACTTACCTAGCAAGCATTGCTCTTCATTTGGCTCTTTGGGTTTCTTGAGTGCATATGTTGCTATCTAAAATTTTAGTTTTTTTTGGGTAAAATCCTCCATTTTTGTGCAAGCGGAGGAGTCATCGAGCTTATAGAATGATTTCTAGCCCTCTAGAATTTTATCAGTTTTTTTCGAACTTGAATCGAACATTGAATGAGGGTTTAGGGCGTACTTCTAAATGAAGCAAATATTCGAGTGCGAAGTTGTGAATTTCTTGGGGGCTCTTGTGTTTTGCTTTTGAGTGTGGCTCATGTGCATGTTTGTTTCCGTATGTGTACACTTGTGCATGTGCTTGTTGCATCCTCTTGTGCATGTCTGCCTCTAGCATTGTGAAGGCCATCACACCACCTACGGCGAGGAGCCATCACTTGATACTGGTTGCTACATGTGCCATTTAAATAGGTCTACTTCGAACACCTTGGTGCCATTGTCAAAGAGGCATCTCATCGATCGACATGCTCAGAGACTTGCATTTTGCAAGATAAGTGGTTTAAAAGCTCAATTACTTGGTGGGAGTTCATTCTCGTAATTTTCAGCTTTGTTTTAATTAGTTTAGGCGTGAAAAAAGACTTTGGGGGGAGGCTCTTGGCAGGCGTACCTTAGGGGGGAAGATTGCACCACATTGCCCTTATCAATTGAGGGCCGAGGTGCACTACAATAGAGGAAAAAGACTAAGCATTCATTGCCAAGGGTGATAAGACGTGAGTGTCAGAAAAGGTGTGAGGTTCAAGAGGCGACACCTTGAACTCTTGGAATCAAGAAGATGGTAAGGACATTGCTCCTTGCTAGTAGAGACATCACTGCCCTAAATGGCATTGTTGGGGTAGATAATGTATTAAGAGGAGGATCCGAGTTCCATTTTTTCAATTGAGAACATTATACGCAAGGCGAGAATGACTATTGAAGACATCAAGGCACAAATTCTTTAAACCAAACTAGGCAAGGGATCAACTAATGCCAAGGATCAAAATTGTGGAGACATCACTAAGTGGTTGAAGAAAGATAAATGAGACACTAGGGATTAAGGAGCAAATAGATCACCTCAAGGGATAAATTTAGACATCTAAAAGCCCAAGGCACAAGACTATTGCTTCAAAACACTTAAGAAGGGCCAAGTTAGGTTCAATGATGTCTCTGTTAGAGACATCATTCATGATTATTGACTGATGTGTGGGGCCATAATTCTCAAACGGAGAAGAAAGAGGCATGGGTAAGTAGAAGACCAAGGAAAGTAAACATTAATAATATTTAAGACACTATAAGAGGGAAGAGTAGAGTAAAATGATGTCTCTAAAGGGCATTCTAGTAGAGATATCACTCTGCAGTGAGTGAGGACTAAAAACATGAAGAGGGAACTTGAAGAGAGACAATAAGACTCAAAACTCAAAGAATAAACTAAGAGCAAGTCCCACATAAAATCTCAAGAACTAGGTCCTTGCTATAGTTGTAATGTGGAGTTGTTTGTGTCTCCCATAGAGGCATCACATGGGTTAATTAACTTAAGAGCACACATTTATCCTCTTCAAGTGCACATACAAGAAAGGGGTAAAGACAAGATAAGCAAAGAATAAATATTTGCAAATCAAAGGGCATCCCAAACACTCTTAAACAACCATGAAATCTCGAGTGATATCTCTATTGGGATGACATCTAGAGACATAGTTCAATCATTGTTAATCTCATTCCAAGGAATTTTATAACTCAAGACAAGGGATATTGATCACACATAATATGAGGAACTTAGAGTGAATGAGACATAAGACCATAACAAGGGTAGATTCACATGTAACGATGTCCTTATAGGGATATTTTCCATTTCTAGCTAAGAATTTTGAGGGCAAGAAGCACCATCAACTTTGTACCAAGTGTGAAATATAGCCACATACCAAGACCATATGGATTAAGTCCACTTTACACTCTTCAAGAACTTAAAAAGGCATCAATGATGTCCCTTTAGAGATATTGTCCCACTGACCAATATCCTATTCTTGATCATTGAAGGGTGTTGGTGAATCAAAGGTCTCCAAGCACATAGGCAAAGGGCTAAATAATCCCATCACCTTCACTTAGCGAGAGGTCTCATAACTACAATCCAATAATGTCGAAAGGACATCATTGTTCTCCATTTTGCAAGTTTGGAAGTAAGAAAATAGAATCATAAGATCTCTTGACAGAGTAAGGTTCAAGCCATACTTATGGGGAAAATATTTTTTGGTATCAACATGTAAAAAGGGGACTGAAAGCTCTAATGTGGTCCTTCGCACATGTATTAGGGACATCCTCCTTGCAACTTAAGACTTCTGAGGAGTGTAACAGATAGTCATATCAAAACTTCAAGAGGCCAAGAGGAGAGAGTGTACCCCATCCTCTATTGTGAGTGATCATAAAATAGGCCAATGATGTCCCTGTAGGGACATCTTCTTGTCATTCTAAGGACTATATGGAATAAGACAAAGAATAGATTTAAGGCTCAAGTATCAAAGACCTCATATCTAGGCCACATGAAAAATTGTGGGTTAAGTGCGTGTCATTGAGGTCCGAAAAGCACCCAACAATGTCCCTCCCTAGCTCTCAAGAGCTAGAGACATCACCCTAGTCCGTGAGGCATGTTTGAATAACCCACCTATGAGATACCTTTGCAACTTGCATGAAATCAAAAGGGCCTACATACGAAAGTGAGGTAAAGAATAATTTCCTTATCTCATAAAAAGGTTAGTGCAGTTGTTCCTTGCATTGGACATTATTTGAGTCGTCAGTTGCCAATGAACTTTCTAGGATACACTCGAGGATTGGCTCCACAAGGCACCTGTTGGAGTTTGAGGTCTACGGAAGCACGCGAAGAGCTCAAGGAAGAAGAAGAAGAAGAAGCTTGGAGCACAACACAACACTTAATGAATTACCAAGTGAATGAATGTACAAAGATAAGCGACCCATTATATACAAGCCAAGGGAAAAAGACCTCCTAAAGAGGGAAAAAAGTGCCTTGGCAGTCCTAAGTGTGTTCACACATATCACTACTGAAATATATCAACAAGTCCTCCCTAGGAGTGATGGAGTGAACAAAGCGCTGGCACTCATGTATAAGGAAGTGCCAAGCTATGTGGAAAGAGATCAATCCACAAAAGGAAGTAAGCCCAAAGCTTTGCGAAAAGCTTCAAACTTCTCCCTAGGCAAAGCCTTTGTGAAAGGGTATGCAATGTTATCTTGTGTGGGTGCCAAATTGATCTCTCTAGTAGAGAACCTCTCCCTAACATAATGATAATGCACCTCAATGTGCTTTGTGGGAGCATGAAACACAAGGTTCTTTGCAACTGCCAGTGTGCTTTGATTATCGGTGAAGATGATGGTGACAAAAGATTGACCAACACCCAAATGAGCCAAAAGGTTCTTGAGCCACACACACTCAAAAGTCACTATGAAAGCTACCATATGCTCAGCCTCACAACTAGAAGTGGCCACAATAGGTTGCTTCTTGCTCAACCAAGAAATGCATGAGCTACCAAGCATGAAGCAAAAACCTCTAGTGGACACATGAGTGTTATAGCAACCAACCCAGTTAGATTCAAAAGATGCATGTAAATCTGGCAGTAGTGATCCTCCCTTGGGATAAAACAATCCAAGTAGTTGGGTACCACACAAGTAGCGAAAGATGCACTTAACCACCTGCCAATGCTTGACACCTAGGCAATGCATAAAGCTGCTAATTTAAGAGATCGCAAACTGAATATCAGTCCGAGTTATGCATAAGTAAATCAAGAATCCAACAGCCTGTTGATAGAGAATGACATCAAACGCATCTCCATCATCATGAAGACTTAACCATAAAATTGTTTCCATAGGAGTGGCAATATGTTTGCAATCTTCAAGGTCAAAACATTACAATAATATGTCAATATACTGTGTGATACAAAGCTATTCCCCCATCAACTTGCATAATTTGGATGCCCAAATAATGATGTGAATGCCCCAAATTTGACATCTCAAAAGAGGCATGCAAATCATGTTGGAATTTGAGGCCTGTGGAAGCATGCCAACAACACACGGAAGAAGAAGAAGCTTGGATGACAGCACACAATACTGAATGTATTACCACTAGAATGTACAAAGATTAGTAACCCATTAGGGCTATAGACATGTATACAAGTTGGGGGGAAAAAACCTCCTAAAGAGGGAGAAGAGTGCCCTGGTGGTCCTAGTGTGTTCACACACATCACTACCTAAATATATCAACAAATCCCCCCTGTGAGTGATGCAGTGAACAAGGAACTGGCACTCATGTATAAGGAAGTGCCAAGCTATGTGGAATCAGTCCACAAAAGGAAGTAATCCCAAAACTTTGCAGAAAGCTTCAAACTTCTCCCTAGGTAGAGCCTTTGTGAAAAGGTTTGCAATGTTCTCCTATGTGGGCGCATATGCCAAACTGATCTCTCTAGCAGAGAACCTCTCCCTGACATAATCATAGTGCACCTCAATGCGCTTAGTGCGAGCGTGGAACACAAGGTTCCTCGCAACTGCCAATGCGCTCTAATTATCAGTGAAGATGGTGGAGTTAGAAGACTGACCAACACCCAAATCAGCCATAAGGCGTTTGAGCCACACACACTCAACAGTGGCTATGAAAGCTGCCCTATACTCAACCTCACAACTCAAAGTGGCCACAATAGGCTGGTTCTTGCTCAACCAAGATATGCATGAGCTACCAAGCATGAAGCAAAAACCACTGGTGGACACATGAATGTCATAGCAACAAACCCATTTAGAGTAAGAAAAAGCACGTAAATCTGGTGGTAGTGATCCCCCCTTCGGATAAAATAATCCAAGTAGTTGGGTACCACTTAAGTAGCGAAAGATGCGCTTAATCGCCTACCAATGCTTGACACCTAGGCAATGCATAAATCTGCTCATCTGTGAGATAGCAATCTGAATATATGGCCGAGTAATGCATAAGTAAATCAAGCATCCAATAGCTTGCTAATAGAGAACAACATCAAATGCATCTCCAACATCATAAAGACTCAATCATAAACGTGTCTCCATAGGAGTGGCAATAGGTTGACATTCTTTAAGGCCAAAATGCTGCAATAATTTGTCAATATATTTTGTTTGACACAAAGGTATTCCACCATCAACTTGCATAAAGTGAATGCCCAAATAATGATGCAAATGCACCAAATCACACATCTCAAATGAGCCATGCAGATCATCCTTAAAATTAGCAATATGCTTCTCATGAGGACTAGTGAGCAACACATCATCAACATACACAACAATGATCAGAAGCACATCATTAGCATGCTTAACATATAAGGTGCTTTTAGTTGGACTATTCTCAAAACCATGTGCTATCAGATAGGCATGAATCTTTTCATACTGAGCATGTGGTGCTTGCTTTAAACCATATAATGCCTTCTTTAACCTGCACGCGTAGTTTTCATGAATGCCTTTTTGCACAAAGCCATGGGGCTGAAAAACATACATTTCTTCATGCAGATCACCATCCAAAAATGTAGTTTTAATATCCAACTAATGTACATTCCAACGGTGATGAGCTGCAAGTGCACAAATGCTACGAACAGTAGTCGTTCGGCAAGTAGGAGCAAAGGTCCCATCAAAATGAGTACCTCTTTCCCAAGCATAACCCTTTGCAATAAGCCTAGCCTTATACCTGTCAACTGTTCCATTAGGCTTATGCTTCAGCTTGTATACCCACTTAGTGCCAATGACCTTCTTGTTAGGAGGCAAGTCCCACAAAGACAAGGCATCATTCTTCATTATAGCATCATATTCAGATTCCATAGCAACCATCCAATGAATTTTGTGCTTCTTTAAATGAAACTGGCTCATTCTCATCACAAAGTCTAGAGGCAGCCATAACATAGAAATCTGATGCAAAAGAGGCACTATGAGAGCCTGAACGAGTACAATATGACAGATGTGCATCTAATTTGCTATCATGCAAAGTTTGCACCAACCATTTTGACATACTTGTTGCCTCCTTAATATCATCTCTCTCATCAACAAGTGCATCATGTAAATCTGCATCAGAAATGGGATGATTTTCATCATCATATGAAACTTGTAAAGGCTGAGAAGTTGCCTCATTAGGATGAGCACTAGAATGTCCGCCTGTAAAAAGAGGCAACAAAATGTGATACATGTCTTTCGAGTTAACATATGTCTCCTTAGTACATGAAAGTAATGGTTGAATAACATCTTCCACAAAAACAACATCACGGCTAACCAAAATGTGTTTAGTTTGTGGATGGTACAGATGATAGCCTTTGCTTTTCAAACTGTACCTAAAGAAAATGCATTTTAGTGCTTTATTATCCAATTTCTTGCATCATTATTCAGGCACTAATGCATATGCCAGACAACCAAAAACACGGAGGTGAGCAACATATGGCTTGCAACCATGCCAAGCCTCATATGGAGTGATAGACTACAATGATTTAGTGGGACACTTGTTAAGTATATATGCTGCACACATGACAACCTCAAGCCAAAAACTATGTGGTAAAGCCTGACTCTTTACCATACACCTTGCCATCTTCATGAGTGACATATTCTTTCGTTCAGAAACTGTATTCTGTTGCGGTGTATATGGCACTGTACACTAATGTTTTATCCCACTTTCAACCAAAAATGCATTAAAGTGAGAAGACATATATTCCCCCCCTCGATCAAAATGGAGGGTGCCCATTTTACATGTTTACATATTTTTAGCCAAAACCAAAAAGTGTTTGAAGCACATAAACACTTCGTTCTTTGCTTTCAATGGATATACCCTTGCATGCTTGGAAAAATCATCAATGAAAGTCACGAAGTGACATCACTGTGAACAAGCTACAATTTTTTAGTAGCTCGAACTGAATCATCTTTTGGGAATAATGAATGCTTCATTTTATCCAAAATAAAGCCTTCACAAACATGTATACCAGGTGCCTCAAGTTTGGGCAGAGAGGAAACCATTTCAGATTTCTATAGGTGTAGCAAACTAGCAAAATTCAGATGACCAAAGTGTGCATGCCAAAGCTTTGCATCTGATATAACCTGAGAATCATGTATTGCACATGCTAAATCATTCATAGATCTTTCATAGTCTATGAGCTTATAGAGCCCACGACATAAAATGGTAAAAGCAATAATTTTTGAGATATCAATCTCAACATGTGATGATCCAAGATAACACGCATCACTTTTTCATTTCTCTGACATGTCTAGTGGTCACGCCTATATATGTTAAGGACAATTCATTGAGATTTATTAGATTTATCTACCAAGAGTGATGGCACATTCGTTTCTTGCCAGCTCACTCATTCGCAAACATTAGGTTTTTCCTTATGTATTGATCTTTATATATTGCGGTTCTATTCTTGTTTTTAGGTCATTCTTGTACATTCCTTTTATGTAATAGAAGAAGAAGAAGAAGAAGAAGAAGAAGAAGAAGAAGAAGAAGAAGATCATTCTTCCTTGCCTCAATCTGTGTGTGTACTTATCCTTGATTGTGAAATTGTGTGTGTGAGATCTCTTCCTTATCTCCTTCCTCATGACATGGTATCAGAGCTAGTGTGGCTGTAGAGAGCTCATGCAGAAGGCTGACAATGAAGAGTATGCGAGAAGGCGTGGAGAAATCGCGATTCACAAACAACCTCAGATTGCTACAAAAATTGGCGTGAAGCTATAAGACCTCAAATATGTTCGAGAGTTATCCCTTTAGGGTCACTTGTTTTTGTCAGATCGAAGTTTCAAAGCCATCTCGACCTGCAGTTTGAGCTCGCAAGGTGGGGCCCACAGAAAAAAACCAAGTGAGTTTGCAAAACTGTAACTTGCTTTGTGTTCGGAAACACTCATATATTCTAGATCCAGAATATCAAGCGATTTCGTGTACTGTTGATACATAAAAATTGTGTTTTTTTGAGATCAATTTGTCACATCATAGTGCAACAGTGTTCAAGCAGAAGTGCTTCTTGTAGTGTTTTGTAGTGTTACGAATAGCTGTAGAAATGGCAAACATAGATGGAATGAGTCAGCTTATGAGCAATAGGCTGGACAAGAACAACTTCCATGCTTGGAGATTCAGGATGATGAATTTCCTGATGGGAAAAGGCTACTGGAAGTACATCGAAGGAGAGAACAAAAGCGCTCCACAATTACCAAGAGAGGAATCGGTCTGCAGACCAGTTAAGAGCGTATAAAGAATGGAATCAAGGAGCAAGAAAGGTAATGTATGGGCTATCTGTTAGCATACAAGATAGCATGATTGGGCACATACAAGATGTCAAGACTTCGAAAGAGGCTTGGAACATTTTGGTCACATTGTATGAGACCAATACAAAGGCACAAAAATTGCAACTCAAGAACGAGATGCATACATTGGAGAAAAAGAGCATGTCGGTAACTACACCCTAAAAATCAAAAGCATATGTAAGTCACTTGCATCTATTGGCATGAATGTAGATGATGATAATAAGGTGGAAGTATGCCTTCATGGTTTAGGAGCTGCATATAAGCAGCTCAGAACTTCTTTACAGACTAGGTAAAATATTTCAAATTTTGCCGATCTAGTATCTATGCTAATTATTGAAGGAAAGAATCTTGGTGAGGATTCCAACTCCTAAGGAAAAACCAGTTCTGAGTAGGTATTCTACTATAGAAGAGGAAGAGGAAGAGGTAGAGGTAGAGGCTTTGGAAGTGGAAGAGGACACAATAACCAAGACCAAGGTCAACAACAGAATCATGCAGGAGAAAGAGGACAGTTTCGAGGCAGGGGGAGCCAAAGAGGTTGCAAAAATTTCCAAAGAAATGATTCAGGTAATGATAGTAAAGGATGCTAGAATTGTGTAAAACTGGACACTTTGAACGTGATTGCAAGTTGAAGAATCAAAATAACAGAAGGCAACAAAACAACTATGCATCCACAAGTGCAGATGATTATGAGAATCTCTTCATGGTTCAACATCACATGATGAATATGATGTTTGTTGGTGTTTCAAAATCGAATGATAATCTCTAGTATGTTGATTTAGGTGCTTCAAATCACATGAACAATCATGCGAAATTGTTTAGTACTTTGTAGAAATTGCCAGTTCTTGGATATGTTGAAATAGGTGATGACACATCACACCCTATCAAGCATACAGGAAACATAGCACTATCTATGGAGGATAGAAAGGTAAAACATCTTGCTGGTGTGCTGTATGTTCCAAATATAACAAAGAATCTGGTTTCTATTGGACAAATGGTTGACTAGGGATTGCAACTCAGGTTCAATGCCGATGGTTTATATGTAGAAGAGTACAAACATGATGTAAGATTGAGTGCCAAAGGAAACAAAGTGGGTAGGATGTTCACCTTAAATGTGAAGATTCCTTAAATGAATGCAGCCATGTTTGCAAAAGGTGCAGAAGTTATTGCTGATATAGAGATCTGGCACAAACGGATTGGGCATGCAAACTTAGAGAGGCTGAAATTGATGTAGTCAAAGGAGATTGTCCATGGAATACCAATTTTCAAGGTTGTAGAGATGCAAAAGTTATGTGCGACATGTCAATTTGGAAAACAGTCAAGATCATCATTTTCGCATGACAAGCATGTTAGTGAGAATGTGCTAGAAGTAGTACATACATATGTTTGGGGTCCTACAAAGACCACATCTATGGGCGGTTGCAAGTTTTATGTTACCTTCATTGATGAACATACACAAAAAGTGTGGGTATATTTCATGAAAGAGAAGAGTGAGGTGTTCACTCACTTCCATAATTTTAAAGCTGTGGTGGAAAAACAGACAAGGAAGTATATTCAGACATTAAGATCTGATGGAGGAGGTAAATACATGTCAAATCAGTTCAATAATTTTCAAAAAAACCATGGAATTCGGCATCAGTTTTCATGCAGGTACACACCACAACAGAATGGTGTTGCTGAACGGAAAAATAGACATATTGCAAAAATAGCAAGAGCCTTGATGGATGAGAAGAATATTCCTCATTGTTATTGAGCAGAAGTTGTGCATATGACTATATACATCATGAACAGAACTCCAACTGCTGCTATACATCAAGTTACACCTAAAGAGACGTTCACAAGTAAAAAGCCAAACTTATCACATATGAAAGTTTTTGGCTGTATTGCATATGTACATGTTCTTGATGAGTTGAGGATGAAGCTTGATCCGAAAGCAAAAAAATGTGTCTTCATTGGATACTCTCTTGAGTAAAAGCGATATAAATGTTATAACCCATCACACAACAGATGAAGGTGAGCAGAGATGTGGTATTTGATGAAATGTCAAGCTTCTATGCAGATGCCAAAGACGGAATTAATCTTGATCAAATGACAAAGAAAATGCTGAAAAATCACGTGCAGAATCTCAAGTTCTGAGTGGACTGGATGAACCACTGAGCAATAGTTCAACTCAAATCCATGGAGTGGAAGATTGCATGGAAACTTTAGTCCAACAAATTAATCAAATGCATCCAAGAAAGGTAAAGAAAAGCTTTTTGCTGGTAGTAAAACATGTGCAAGTTTTGAAGACATTGATGTAGATTCAAGCAGTTTAGAAAAGAGTCTTGATGAGGAACTTGGATTGCCCTGTGTGAAGACTCCAGCACTAAGAAATACACATGCAGATGATACAAGGAGAAGTGACGTAGGACCAAGAAGATCTGGGAGCATGCAGAATTCAGTGCAACGATTGACGTATGACAGTTATATGGCTTGTCATTGTGCCTACATAGCCAAGGTAATACAAGATGTTGAACCTTCTTGTTTTGAAGATGAAATTGGAAATGCAGATCGAAAAAACACTATGGATGAGGAGATGGCTACACTTTATGGAAACAAAACATGGAAGCTGGTTCCGTTGCCACAAGGAAAGAAACCCATAGGCTGCAAGTGGGTTTGTAAGGCAAAACACAATGCTGATGGTAGCATAAGTAGGTACAAAGCACGATTGGTAGCAAAAGGATATGCACAAACATATGGAATTGATTATGAGGAAACATTCATCCTTGTAGCTAAAATATCTATTGTCAGAACACTTGTTGCATTAGCTACAACAAAAGGATGGACTTTGCATCAGACGGATGTGAAGAATGCTTTCCTATACGGTGAGTTACAGGAAGAAGTATACATGGACCAGCCACAAGGATATGAAGATTCAAAGCATCCAAAACATTTTTGCAGGTTGCAAAAGGCTTTGTATGGGTTGAAGCAAGCTCCTCGTGCATGGCATGCAAGGATTGTTGATTACTTAACCACCATTGGGTTTTCTATGTGTGATGCAGATCATTCACTATATGCAAGGAAGGGTGATGATGGCATCACAATTGTGGCTATTTATGTTGATGACTTGATTGTAGGTGGTGATAATGAAGGAAACATTAAAGAGGTAAAGAAACTTCTTATGCAAGAATTTGACATGAAAGATCTTGGTGTACTACGTTATTTTTGGGCATTGAGTTTATACATATAGAAATAGATATGTGGATGTCACAAAGGCAATATACCTTGAATATACCATAAAAGTATGGTATGGCTGATTGCAAGCCAATTTCTATGCCATTAGATCAGAATTTGAGGTTGGATACTACATCAGGTGAAGCATTGGAAAATTCTACTATATATAGGAAAATTGTGGGAAGCTTGATATATCTCACAATTACACTGTTGGACTTGAAAGTCAATTTATGTAGGTTCCCAATTACACTATTCTAAGCTACACTGTTGGACTTGAAAGTCAATTTATGTAGGTTCCCAAGAAGCCACATTTGGATGCTTTGAGGCGCACTCTATGTTATGTGAGTGCTACTTTGGATTATGCATTGTTTTATGAAGTTGGTGTAGATTTGCAGGTTCACGAATACACTGATGCAGATTGGGCTGGTATCATTCCAGATAGAAGATCTACTTGTGGTTTTCTATTCTCACTTGGGAGTGCAGCTATTGCATGGAACAGTAAGAAGCAACCCATTGTTGCTTTGTCGAATACAGAGGCTGAATATAGAGGTGCTAGAATGGCAGCATGTGAGGCTCATGGTTGGAGATGCTACTTGCAGATTTAGATGTGAAAGTGCAAAAGGCTATCACCATCTATTGTGATAATCTTAGCAGCATACAATTAGCACAAAACCCTGTTTTTCATGCGAGAACGAATCATATAGAGGTACATTATCACTTCATCAGAGAGAAGGTATTAGCAGGTGATATTGATCTTGTTTATGTGAGAATAGAGGAGCAGGTTGCTGATATTTTCACTAAAGCACTTGGAGCAGAAAAGCTAAAGAAGTTTTGGAAGATGCTTGGATTAGAGGACATGGCATTGAGCTTGAGGGGAAGTGTTGAGATATCAAGCTCAACATGTGATGATCCAGGGTAACATGTATCACTTTTTCATTTCTCTGACATGTATAGTGGTCACGCCGATATATGTCAAGGATAGTTCATTGAGCTTTATTAGATTATCTATCGAGAGTGATGACACATTTGTTTCTTTCCATCTCACTCATTTGCGGACATTAGGTTTTTCCTTATGTACTGATCTTTATATATTGCACTTGTTGTATTCTTGTTTTTAGGTCATTCTTGTACATTCCTTTTATGTAATAGAAGAAGAAGAAGAAGAAGAAGATCATTCTTCCTTGCCTCAATCTGTGTGTGTGCTTCCAATTGATTGTGAGATTATGTGTGTGAGCTCTCTTCCTTATCTCCTTCCTCATGATGATAATGACATCATCATTTGATAGATCATAGACTGTACATTTTTCATCAACAAATTTCACAACCAAGCCATCTTGGCTAAAGCTGAAACTGATAATAGATTCTTCTTGATCCTTGGCACAAATAAAGCATCCGACAATGTAAAAGTACTACCATCAGTAGTAGTCAAAATGATCTTACCAACTCTGATAACAGGATAAGAGGAGTTGTTGGTGCATGTGATAGTATCCCCTCTAGGGGTAGGCTCAAGAAAAGTGAAGAAACAACACTATGAGGTTATATTTTTGGTTGCCCCACTATCAAAGTACCAAACCTCTAAGTTTACTACAAACATAAACTGTTCATGAGAAGATGGGTCATAACTGCAAACAGTGGTAAAAGCCCATTATTCATTCTGCACAAGATTACCAAACTCTGTTTTGAGTGTAGAGGCCTCTGCAACAACCATTCCAACCTCTTTCTTCCTTGCCTCTTTAGCAAGCAATTTTGGACAGCTCTTGATGACATGATCATTTCCTTTACATTATTTGCAAATAAAATTCTGCTTTTCTATTTTCCTTTCTTCTCTATCTTCCTTCTTTGATTGTGTAGAATTAACAAATTTCTACTTACTAGTAGAAGAGATCGATTTACCTTTGCCCTTCTGACTAGCCAAGAAAGCTTGATCTGCCACATGCATAATGGACCTCTTCTACCTAGACTGAACTTCCTACAATAGAACAGAGATTAACTCCTCAAATGTTAAGGCATTTGGATTGCCTTTCATCATCAAAGGAAGAGTAGAAGAAAAACTCTAATATGAATCGAGAAGACCATTTAGAAGAGTCTGCACAAGTGAACTATTAGGCAAGACTTCATCAGCAGAAATCAATCGTTCTTTCAAATCTTTGATCTTTGTCAAAAAATTATCCATGGAATCACTTTCATTCATGTGTTTACTCTCCAATTATTTTCGGAGGTAAGCAATGCGAGCCTCATTCCTTGCCTGGTATAAAGTGGTAAGTGTATCCCAAGCATCCTTAATTGTTTTGCAAGAACGAATGTGAGGAATAATGGAACATTTGACTGACAAGGCTATCAATACATGTTCTTGAGCATCTCTGCCATCCCAACAAATTTTCTCTACAATAGGTGTAGCAGGAACCGTAATATGAACAAGAACATGAAATATATCACTATCTTCAACACCATCTGCATCACCTTCAACAATTATGTTTGCAGGTGAAATATGATATTTTTCAACACCCTGCACAATATTCCACAGTCCTTTTGCAACCAATGCATGACACATCATATAAGCCCATAATGGCTAATTGGCACCGTCCAACTTATCCTCAATAACCAACATACGAAATACATCACTGCTTTCAGGCATGGCCACTGACTAAAATACCCTGATGTAGAAAATTGACCATATCTCAAAATGTAAAACAGAACTACCCAACACCCTGCACAATATTCCACAGTCCTTTTGCAACCAATACATGATGCATCATATAAGCCCATGCTAGGTAATTGGTACCATCCAACTTATCCTCAACAACCAACATACAAAATACATCGCTGCTTTCAACCATGGCCATTGACTAAAATACGTTGATGCAAAAAATTGACTTTATCTCAAAAATTTGAACAAAACTACCCTATCGAGTTCAGCTAAACATGTAACAGACTTCGATACGATTATACTGGCGAACCGAAACCTGTATATATCTTTGGCACAGGAAGACAATAGCAAGCACAAGAGCTGTGATATTGCGTTCGGAGGCTGAAACGAGCTGATATTGCAATTTCGACACTAGAACACAAAGCTATTTTGATCTTCTAATCACCTTGAGTATGCTTACCAAATTTTGTGTGATTATAAGACTGTGACCAGAGGCGTGTCGACGATGCCCTAGATGAAGCGAAAATGTGCTCTGATACCAATTGTTGGAATTTGAGGTCTACGGAAGCACACGAACAACACAAGGAAGAAGAAGAAGCTTGGAGCACAACACACAATACTGAATGTATTACCACTAGAATGTACAAAGATTAGTAACACGTTAGGGCTATAGGCGTATATACAAGTTAGGGGAAAAAACCTCCAAACGAGGGAAGAAAGTGCCCCAATAGTCCTAGTGTGTTCACACACATCACTACTAAAATACATCAACAAATCAGCCTTAAATTCACCAATGTGCTTCTCACTAGGAGGGATGAGAAGCATGCCATCAATATACACGACAATGATCAAAAGTACATCATCTGCATGCTTAAAAATATAAGGTGCTCTTAGTTGGACTGTTGTCAAAACCATGTATAATTAAGTAGGCATGCATCTTTTCATATCAAGCATGTAGTGCTTGCTTCAAACCATATAATGCCTTTTTCAACATGCATACTTTGTTTTCATGCCCTTTCAGCAAAAAACCACGGGGCTGAAATACATACAATTCTTTATGTAAGTCACCATTCAGAAATGTAGTTTTAATGACCAATTGATGTACATTCCAACCATGATAAGCTTCAAGTGCACATGCTATGAATAGTTGTCATTCGGCATGTGGGTGCAAAGGTCTCATCAAAATCAATGCCTCTCTCTTGAGCATAACCTTTCACAACAAGCCTAGCTTTATACGAATCAATTGTCCCATCAAGTTTACACTTCAGCTTGTATACCCATTTAGTGCTGGTGGCATTTTTTCTGGAGGCAAATTACATAAATACCACTTACCATTCTTCATAATAGCATCATAGTCTTATTGCATAGCAGCCATCCAATTTTATGATTTTGGTGCTTCATCATGAGAAATAAGCTCATTCTCATCACAGAGACTAGGGGAAGCCATTGCATAGCAATGAACGAGTACAATATGACAGAGCTACATGTTTAGCAAAACTCAATTGGGTAGTTCTATTCAACTTTTGAGATATAATAATTTTTCTGCATGAGGGTTATTTTTCAGTGACCATGGCTGAAAGCATATGTATTCCATATGTTGGTTCTTGAGGATAAGTTGGATGGTACCAATTATCCATTATGGGCTTATATGATGTGTCATGTATTGGTCACAAAAGGGTTGTGGAATATTGTGCAGGGTGTTGAAAACATCCTATTACATCTACAAATACAGTTATTGAAGGTGATGTGGATGGCATTGAAGATGATGTTCTTCAAGTTCCTGTTTGTGTTGCGATTCATGCAAGGTGTTGAAAAGTACCCTACTACATCTGCAAATACAATTACTGAAGGTGATGTAGATGGCATTGAAGATGATGTTCTTTAGGTTCCTGTTTGCGCTTTGGTTCCTGATGCACCTACTATAGAGCAACGTTGTTGGGAAGTCAGAGATGCTCAAGCACATGCATTGATAGCCTTGTTTGCCAAACATGCCATTATTCCTCGCATTTGCTCTTGCAAAATAGAAAGGGATGCTTGGGATGCACTTACCAATTTATACCAGGTAATGAATGAGGATCCTGTTGGTTACTTCCAAAACTAGTTGTCAAGTGAGCACATGAACGAAGGAGATTCCATGGATAGGCTTTTGATAAAGATCAAAGATTTCAAGGATCAGTTGATTGCTACTGATGAAGTCTTGCCAGACAGTTCACCTATGCAGACTGTTCTAAATGATCTTCCAAATTCATATCAAAGTTTTGCTTCTACTCTTCAATTGATGATGAAAAGGCAATCCAAATACCTTAACATTTGAGGAGTTAGTGTCTATTCTATTGTAGGAAGATTACTCTAGGCAAAAGAGGTCCATTATGCATATTGGAGATCAAGATTTCTTGGCTAGTCCGAAGGGCAAAGGTAAATGGAGCTCATCTACTAGTAAGTAGGAATCTGTTAATTCTGCACAATCAAATAAGGATGACAAAGACAAGAAGAAAATAGTAAAGAAAAAACTGTTTTGCAAATACTATAAAGGAAATGATCATGTCATAAAGAGTTATCCAAAATTGGCCGCAAAAGAGGCAAGAAGAAAGAGGCTAGAATGGTTGTTGTAGAGGCCTCTACACACAAAATAGATTATCCTAATCTTATGCTGAATGAAGAATGGGCATTGAATACTATTTGAAGTTATGACCCATCTTCTCATGAGCAGTGTATGTTTACAATAGACTCAGATGTTTGGTACTTTGATAGTGGGGCAACCAAACATATTACATCGCAGCAAAGTTTCTTCACTTAACTTGAGCCTTCCCCTACATGAAATACTATCACATGCGCTAACAACTCCTCTTATCCTGTCATGGGAGTTGGTAAGATCATTTTGACTACTATTGATGGTAGTCCTTTTACATTGTCTGATGCTTTATTTGTGTCACACGGATCAAGATAAATGTCTTATCAATTTTAGCATTAGCCAAGATCGAACAGATGTACAGGTCATGATCTCTTAAATGGCGATGTCTTTATTGATTCTGATATTTTATGTCCTGGGCTGTATAAGCTCATAGACTATGAAAAATTGATGATGATTCAACATGTGCAGTACATGATTCTCAGGCTATGTCAAATGCAAAGCTTTGGCATGCATGCTTTGGTCATCTGAATTTTCCTAGTTGGCTACGCATGTAGAAATCTTAAATGGTGTCCTCTCTGCCCAAACTTGAGGCACCTTGTAAACATGTTTATGAAGACTATATTTTAGGCAAAATGCAGCATTCGTTATTCCCAAAATATGGTTTATTTTGAGCTACTCAGAAATTGCAACTTGTTCACAGTGATGTCCGTGATGCTATGCAGACATCCTCCTTTGGGAATTACCTTTACTTTGTGAATTTTATTGATAATTTTTCTAGGCATGCATGGGTGTATCCACTGAAAGAAAAGTCCGAAGTCTTTACATGCTCCAAACAGTTTCTGGTTTTTCCTAAAACTCTGTCAGCATGTATGTCACTCTAGCACAATGGCAAGTACCAACACGAGGAGATCCACCTCATAATTGTCAATCCGAGAAGATGTGAGGAGGGTATGCTGATCGTGAGCAAGTGGAGTGCACAAGTGAGTGGGTGAGAAGCACACAAGCATGCACACACATACACACACATGCACACATGGAAAGACACAAAAGAGATGGAGCAATGGAATCCTTGATTAGCCAAAAACAAGATTACAAGATCTTTTGTTCACTTCAATTCCCAATTTTCTCACCTCAAAAATGAGCTTCCTAGCTCCTTTTATAGTTTTTGACTAGCTTTGGACCTATCTAGACCTAATGTTTGGCCTAAAAGAATAGGTTCCTATGCTAATTTGGATGCTCAAATGAGCTCTAAAAAATATGAAAGTTGGTATGTACTTAGATCTAGTATCCTCAAGCTTGAGGACTCCTTGTCTTGCACAAAATGGAGTAAGAATCATAAAAAATGGTATTTAAATGGTGTATAGTGATCAAGATCAGTATTGTAAAAGAGTTATTATCTGAAAAATTATGTAGGCATAGTTGTCAGGCCTTCATTGATTTCTTTGCCTACTTGGTCCTGCTTGAATCTCCCTCTTTTTTTATTCCCTTTGATGGCTTTGTTGTCTTGTAAATCTACTTTGATTGTCATGGCTATTGCCAACACCCCCCCTCTCCCACGTCTGTCGTCCTTAACAGACCCTTGTTGTGAAGAGTGTTTAATTTAGTATTCAATGACATCCGTGGCAAGATGATTTTCTTGCAAGCACGGTCCTCATGCCAGATTTGTCATAAGTTGATCCCAATCTACTGGATCTGGGATGTCCACATGTGGCAAGCATAGCTAGTCTACACGGAGTGCTTGTTCTACTACAAAAAGGTGCAACAAGTGGGTGGGTCGGAGAATGAAAATCTCAATGGTACTCCCATAACCCTACAGAAAACATCTCCTCAAAGGTCTGCTTATAGCAAGCAGGTAAATATTTAATGCGTGCATGCCACGCATAGATGGTGTTGATGGAGGGTCTTTGGCTCATATCATATACCAAGTTACGATTACCTTTAGAGAAAATCTTCATGCACATCTTGGCAGCAATGTCTAGCACATTCTTGAATCTTGATGACCAGTGGCATATAGTGGATATAATTTAAGTGATTGTGGGTGGTGCTCAGGGGGGATTGAAATAAGGATATTTTAACCAATTTGAACATCCTTTGGTATTGCGGACTTTGACTACAAATGCTGGCCATGGTCGGTGACTGACAATCAGATAGTAGCAAGGAGTATATTTAGTGTATAGTGGTACATTCGACAAAGTGCGCATCATTTCAGGTTTGGGATAATCCGTCAGTAGCCATGCATGTCAATTTGGTTGGAAGATAGTTCCTTCATGTGCCTTTTCGGGTAGGTCATTCGGCTCAAACTAAGTAGCAAATGTGGGTTTTGTTCGAGTAACCCTCTTGATTTCCACATCGTAACCTATCAATAATACAAAATATGGCATGTATTGTAGTTCTGAGGTGGTAATAAGTTATTGATGTGATAGGTTTTGAAAATAAGCTAACTTTAGAACTATTTCTTCAAGATTGGACATAAATTGTATTTGTACAACTACCCTATCATCATGAGTATGGCCTACTGTTCTACCCACTTGAGCCAATCTGGTGCCTCAATTTCAAAGGTTTCTTGGCCCTCTTCAATAATGCGCCCTTCGGGTACTGGCATGGATTCATATGGTTCATCGAATGATTCTTCTATCGGATTTCTACTATTGCTTCTAGCTCTGGATCTTCAAGTAGAGAGGGTGGTCTTTAATATTGCAATAACCATGCTTGGAGTTCTTCGACCCATTTCTGGAGGGTATCCAATTCCTCTGTAGTCTGTGGAATGGTGGTCGCCTCCAGCCTAGATGTGTTTAGGGTAGTTGACTGCTTCTTGAGATCGGCACACTTTGCTTCTAGCTTCTTATATGACTCTAGAAAACTAGCATGTTCCTCGAGTAAGATCTTGATGTCATATGAGGGAACAACTTGAAAGCTCGTTGGACTAATAGTTGTGCTTGGTGTTCCTTCCATAGTGGCCTTGAGGTTGTCTTGGTTCCGTTGTTGTAGTCTCTTATTCTCTTCTAGTGCTATAGACATGTGCTTCTTGAGAAGCCCTAGAATTCTTTGTAATTTTGCATTGGTTACCTATTGCTCACATAGCATGTCCTCCAAGTCTTTGTTAGCTTGGGCATCCACATCCGATACCTTGGCCTCTAGTTCTTTGTGAGCTTGCTACAATGTGAGTTATTTAGCCTTGAGTTTTTCATTGTTAGCTTCCAATGCTATAACTTGTGCTTGTAATCTTTGAGATTCTGCCTATAAGGCATCATTTAGATCTTCCAATTGTCGATAATCTTGTTGAAGCTGTGAGACACAGTGAATCATTGTATTGAATGTATTATTTACAGTTTTAGATGCAAAGGAGGGAGGGTTTAATGTAGAGGGAATGGGAATGGGAATGGTGGATGCAATGCATGAGGGTGCTTATGATGTTGGTGGAGGGGGGATCGGGGATGGTGGAAGCATGGGGGGAGGGGGAGGTGCGATGGGTGGAGAAATGTCCATAGGTTCAAACAATGTGGTGTATGTGGGAGCTACCATTGAGGTGCGGTAGTGCTTGTTAAGATTATAATGGTTTCTACAGTGGTGGGTGGCAGAGGTGGGGGACATAGGGCATTAGGGGAAAAAATGAACCCTTCATGGGCCTTTTAGATTAAGGAGTGATTAAGGATGGACCAATGAGAGGAGGGTGGTGGCCACAGTCTAGTACTAGACTAGGACTAGGCTTCCCTTGATTTTTCCTAGTCAAAGCCCCCAAAACCACTACCAACTTGTGGTTTTTATGAGAAGAGTGGTTTTAAATTTCAATAGTTTGATTTATAACCATTGGATGGTCCAAATGAGCCAAGGGATGGTATTCTTTTGCAAAAGTCAAGGCTTCATGAAGCATAGACCGTTGGATCATTGAAGGATCATGTGGTTATTCTTTGCAACACAAAAAAACTACGCCTTTTTGTTGGAGATAGATGTCTGCAGATGTCTGCGGAAGCACGCGAACAGCACAAGGAAGAAGAAGAAGCTTGGAGCACAAACACACAATACTGAATGTATTACTAGAGAATGTACAAAAGATAAGTAGCCCATTAGGACAATAGGCGTATATACAAGCCGGGGGAAAAAAACCTCCTAAAGAGGGAAAAAAGTGCCCCGGTGGTCCTAGTGTGTTCACACACATCACTACCTAAATATATCAACAAATCCCCCCTTGGAGTGATGCGGTGAACAAGGAGCTGGCACTCATGTATAAGGAAGTGCCGAGCTATGTGGAAATCACTCCACAAAAGGAAGTAAGCCCAAAGCTTTGCGGAAAGCTTCAAACTTCTCCCTAGGCAGAGCCTTCGTGAAAAGGTCTGCAATGTTCTCTTGCGTGGGCACATATGCCAAGCTGATCTCCCCAGTAGAGAACCTCTCCCTGACATAGTGATAATGCACCTCAATGTGCTTAGTGCGAGCATGGAACACAGGGTTCCTCGCAATCGCCAATGCGCTCTGACTATTAGTGAAGATGGTGGTGGCAGAAGACTGGCCAACACCCAAATCAGCCATAAGGCATCTGAGCCACACACACTCAACAGTCGTTGTGAAAGCTTCCCTATACTCAGCCTCACAACTGGAAGTGGCCACAGTAGGCTGCTTCTTGCTCAACCAAGATATACATGAGCTACCAAGCATGAAGCAAAAACCACTAGTGGACACACGAGTGTCATACCAACCAGCCCAATCTGAGTCAGAAAAAGCATACAAATCTGGCGGTAGTGATCCCCCCTTGGGATAAAACGACCCAAGTAGCTGAGTACCACTCAAGTAGCGAAAGATGCACTTAACCGTCTTCCAATGCATGACTCCTGGGCAATGCATAAACCTGCTCATCTGTGAGACAGCAAACTGAATATCTAGCCAAGTAATGCATAAGTAAATCAAGCATCCAACAGCCTGCTGATAGAGAACAACATCAAATGCATCTCCAGCATCATGAATACTCAATCGTAAACCTGTCTCTATAGGAGTGGCAATAGGCTTATAGTCTTCAAGGCCAAAACACTACAATAATGTGTCAATATATTTCATTTGACACAAAGCCATTCCACCATCAACTTGCATAAACTGAATGCCCAAATGGTGATGCAAATGCCCCAAATCAGACATCTCAAATGAGGCATGCAAATCAGCCTTGAAATCAGCAATATGCTTCTCAATAGGACGAGTGAGCAGCATGTCGTGAACATAGACAACAATGATCAGAAGCACATCATTAGCACGCTTAACATATAAGGTGCTTTCAGTTGGACTGTTCTCAAAACCATGTGCAAACAGATAGGCATGTATCTTCTCATACCAAGCATGTGGTGCTTGCTTTAAGCCGTATGATGCCTTCTTTAACCTGCACACCTGGTTTTCATGCCCTTTCTGCACAAAGCCATGGGGCTGAAAAACATACACTTCTTCATGCAAGTCACCATTCAGAAATGCTTTCTTTAATGTCCAACTGATGTACATTCCAACCATGATGGACTACAAGTGCACAAATGCTCCGAACAGTAGTCATACGGCATGTAGGTGCAAAGGTCTCATCAAAATCAATGCCTCTTTCCTGCGCATAACCCTTTGCAACAAGCCTAGCCTTATACCTGTCAACTGTACCATCAGGTTTACGCTTCAACTTGTATACCCACTTAGTGCCAATGGC
Source organism: Ceratopteris richardii (assembly GCA_020310875.1). Taxonomy (NCBI): domain Eukaryota; kingdom Viridiplantae; phylum Streptophyta; class Polypodiopsida; order Polypodiales; family Pteridaceae; genus Ceratopteris; species Ceratopteris richardii. Next base: position 193,975,294 of record CM035410.1, on the reverse strand, counting down.
CTTCTTGCCCAGAGGCAAGTCACATAAAGACCAAGTACCATTCTTCATTATTGCATCATATTCAGATTGCATAGCAGCCATCCAATTTTCTGAATTCTATGCTTCATCAAATGAAACAGGCTCATTCTCATCATAGAGACTAGATGCATCCATAGCATAGCAATCTGATGCAAAAGAGGCACTATGAGAGCCTGATCGAGTACGATATGACAAAGGTGCATCTAATTTGCTGTCACACAAAGTCTGCACTAGCCAATTTGGCATAGTTTTTTCCTGCTCAATATCAGCTCTCTCGTCAACAAGTGCATCATGTAAATCTGCATCAGAAATGGAATGATCTGCATCATCCTATGAAACTTGCAAAGGCTGAGAAGTTGCCTCATTAGGACCAGCACTAGAATGTCCACCTATAAAAAGAGGCATCAAAGTATCATACATGTCTTTGGAGCTAACAGATGTCTCCTTAGTATATGAAAGCAATGGCTGAATAGCATCTTCCACAAAGACAACATCACGGCTAACCAGAATGCGTTTAGTCTGTGGATGATATAGACGATAGCCTTTACTTTCAGAACTGTACCCAACAAAAATACATTTTACTGCCTTATCATCCAATTTTCTGCGATGTTGTTTAGGCACTAGTGCATATGCCAAACAACCAAAAACACACAGATGAGCAACAGATGGCTTGCGGTCATGCCAAGCCTCATATGGAGTGATAGACTGCAGCGCTTTAGTGGGACACATGTTCAGTACATATGCTGCACACATGACAGCCTCAAGCCAGAAACTATGTGGTAAAGCCTGACTTTTGACCATGCACCTCACCATCTCCATGAGTGACCTGTTCTTTTGTTCAGAAACTCCATTCTGTTGAGGTGTATATGGCACTGTACACTGGTGTTTTATCCCACGTTCAGCCAGAAATGCATTAAAATCAGAAGACATATATTCCCCCCCCTTGATCAGAATGGAGAGTGCCCATTTTACATGCTGACAGATTTTCAGCCAAAACCAAAAACTGTTTAAAGCACATGAACACTTCGGACTTTGCTTTGAGTGGATATACCCATGCATGCCTGGAAAAATCATCAATGAAAGTCACGAAGTAAAGGTAATTTCCAAAAGAGGGTGTCTACATAGGACCACAGACATCACTATGTACAAGCTACAGTTTCTATGTTGCCCGAACTGAACCATCTTTTGGAAAGGAGGAATGCTGCATTTTGCCCAAAATACAGCCTTCACAAACATGTTTTCCAGGTGCCTCTAGTTTGGGCAAAGAGGACATCATTTCAGATTTTTGTAGGCATAGCAAACTAGCAAAATTGAGATGACCAAAGCGTGCATGCCAAAGCTCTGCATCTAACATAGCCTGAGAATCATTTACTGCACATGCCAAATCATTTGCAGATCTTTCATAGTCTATGAGCTTATACAGCCCACGACATAAAATGCCAGAAGCAATAATAACATCGCCATTTGACAGATCATGAACTGTACATCTGTCATCAACAAATTTCACAACCAAGACAATCTTGGCTAATGCAGAAACTGATAACAGATTCTTCTTGATCCCTGGCACAAATCAGACAAAGTGAAAGAACTACCATCAGCAGTAGTCAAAATGATCTTACCAACACCCATAACAGGATAAGAGGAGTTGTTGACGCATGTAACAGTATTCCTTGTAGGGGCAGGTTCGAGTGAAGAGAAGAAACTGCACTGCGAGGTAATATGTTTGGTTGCCCCACTGTCAAAATACCAAACATCTGAGTCTACTGCAGACATGCACTGATCATGAGAAGATGGGTCAAAACTGCAGACAGTAGTAAACACCCATTCTTCTTCCTGCACAAGATTTGCAGACTCTGTTTTTGGTATAGAGGCTTCTGCAACAACCATTCCAGCCTCTTTCTTCTTTGCCTCTTTTGTTGCCAGTTTTGGACAGTTCTTGATGATATGATCATTCCCTTTACAGTACTTACAAAACAATTTATGCTTTTGTGATTTTTTCTCATATTTGTCTTGGTTCTTCAAATGTGCAGCATTTGCAGATTTCTGCTTACTAGTAGAAGAACTCCATTTTCCTTTGCCCTTCTGGTTAGCCAGGAAAGGTTGATATGCAACACGCATAATGGACCTGTTCTGCCTGGACTGATCTTCCTGCAACAAAACAGAGACTAACTCCTCAAATGATAAGGCATTTGGATTGCCTTTCATCATCAACCGAAGAGTAGAAGCAAAACTCTGATATGAATCAGGAAGACCATTCAGAACGGTCTGCACAAGTGAGCTATCTGGTATAACCTCATCAGCAGAAATTAACTGTTCCTTCAAGTCTTTGATCTTTGTTAGGAAATTATGAACAAAGTAGTAGAAGATCATGAGCCCGATTGCTATGAAGATGCAAGCAGGTACACCGAATGGAAAGAGCCAATGCAAGAAGAGATTGACGCACTTGAGGAAAATCAAACATGGACTCTAGTGCCCAAGAAGGAGAACATGAAGGTAATAGGTAATAAGTGGGTTTATAAAGTAAAGAGGAATTCAGATGGATCTATTTCTAGGTTCAAAGCAAGATTGGTGGCCAAGGGTTTTGCACAAACCTATGGAGTGGACTTTGAAGAGACATTCAGCCCCGTGGCAAAGATGAGCACCATTAGGACACTCATTGCAATGGCTGCTAGCAAAGGATGGAAGCTTTTCCAATTGGATATCAAGAATGCCTTTCTCAATGGAGACTTGGAAGAAGAGGTATACATGGAGCAACCACTAGGTTTTGTTCATAAAGAGTTTCCACATCATGTTTGTAGGTTGAAGAAGGCACTTTATGGCCTAAAGCAAGCTCCAAGGGCTTGGAACCAAAGATTGGTGGACTATTTGATCAAATGAGGTTACAATCAATGCAAGGCAGATCCATCTCTCTTCATCAAACAAAGAGGAGAACTTGTAGTCTACATGTGTGTGTATGTAGATGATCTTATCATTATAGGTAATGATACAAAGGGCATTGAGGAGATCAAGGCAAAGCTTGGAAAGGAGTTTAGGATATCTGATCTTGGAGATCTTAGGTATTTTCTTGGCATTGAAGTTGTATACAAAGAAGAAGGTATTATGCTCATACAAAGGAAGTATATTCTAGACCTACTTGAGAGGTTTGGGATGCTACATTGCAAGCCTATTTCAAATCCCATGGAAGTTAATGTAAAGCTAAGCTCCATTGATGGAGAGCCATTAGAGGATGTAACTTTTTATCGCTCTATTGTAGGCTCTTTCAATTATGCCACAATAACTAGGCCTGACATAGCATATGGAGTTGGAGTGTTATCACAATTTATGCATAGTCCAAGGACTACACACTTGCAAGCTGCAAGAAGAATGTTACGATATCTCAAGGCCACTATAAATGAAGGATTGTTATATTCATTTGATGATGATATGCAGGTCAAAGCTTATTCTGATGCAGATTGGGCCGGTTCCAAGGAGGATAGAAGAAGTACAAGTGGTTACCTAGTCATGCTAGGTAGCAAGATCATCTCATGGATTTCAAAGAAGCAACCCACGGTGGCATTATCTTCCACCGAGGCTGAGTATAGAGCTTTGGCTCAAGTCACATGTGAGCTAATGTGGATTAAGAAGTTATTTATGGAGCTTAATTTGCAGGTTGACACATATCCAATTTTTTGTGACAATATGAGTAGCATTCATCTAGCATCGAATCCTGTCTATCATGCTAAAACCAAGCATATTGAAGTGCACTATCAATTCATAAGGGAAAAGGTGATATCGAAGGAAGTTTTAGTGCATCATATTGGTACCAAGGAACAAGTTGCCGACATGTTTACAAAGGCTTTGGATGGAATGAAGATTTCAAAATTCGAGCAAAGCATCAACATGAAGGAGCTTGGATGATGATGAAGAATTGAAGCTTGAGGGGGAGTGTTAAAAGTCAAGCTTCAAGCTACAAATTCGTGGGGAATCTTTTATGGACATGTGGAGCAATCAAAGGAAGCCAAAAGCCACGAGATTCCATCAAGAAAAGTCACTCAACCACTCCCCAATTCATCTCAAATAAATCCTCCAAGTTAGGAGGCTGATTTGGAAAGGTAGTTCCTAGATTTTAGGGGCACACTTCTCACTATAAAAGAAGCATGTATCCCGACTTCTTTTGGGCCATCTTCTTGGAGTTTTAGCTCATGTAAAGTGAGCACTAAGTGCTGGAGTTGTGATAAGCAAGCCCCTTGCTTAAGCTAGCCCCTTGCTTGCTTGTTTGTTTTCTTTTAGTAGGCATATCTATGTGTGTGCGCAGGCAGTGTTGCAACTCTCTACCCGTGAGTTGTTAGCATTGGTTCTCCCTCATATTGTATCCATTTGATGTAATTCTTGTCTCATTGGATAGCTATTAGAGCCTATTTTATGCTCACAAATTCTCTGAATCATTCTCTGAGTAATCTGGGAGCAACATTCATTTTAGTGAGGTTGTGTGATTGATATCTCTCTTGGTGTGTAGGCTCTGTTGGAAATATTTTGCTCTCTGTTGTAAGGGCTGGTTCTCCTTCTCTATGTATCCATTTGCTATGATTTTGGTGTCATTGGGTAGCTATTAGAGTCCTCTAAAGTTGACCCAAGTTGGAGATTCATTCTTTGTATAATCTCTGAGAAAAGCTTGCTGGAGTGAAGTGAGGTATTTGCTTGACTGGCAGTTGTGAGCATTCAACTAGCTCATGTTGTAGACATTGTTTCTCCTTGTGTAAGCATCCATGTCTACAAAAGCTCACTGGAGTTCTCTGCATAAGCTCTGAGTAAGAGCATTTTTGGTGTGCAGAGGTCAAAGAAGGATACCTATGGAGGTCATTCACGCTTCGTCGTTGCTTAGGGGTTGAGATACTTCCCCATCAATTTGTTTGCTTTGTCTTGATCATTTTTGGATAAGAAGGGAGTTTCATCATGTGCTTGACTCCTTTGTTGAGGACATCATCCTTCTGCATCACAAAGTTTTGGACAAGAATACCATCTTCATTTCCATGTGTACTCTTGGAAGGACTAGGAGTTGGTGCCGTTCCTAATTCCTTGCGTGCTCCATTTGCTAGTTCAATTGTGACATGCGGCTAGTTCACCCAAACCTGAAGAATTCCACTTCTTAGGTTCAAGTTCATAGCATGGTCACAAATCCAATTTCGACCTAAAATAAAAGGTTCATTGATGTCCTCATCTTGACATACTAGCACTTTCACGGTCATTGGCACATCTCGAACGTAGATGGGAAGTTCCACCTTGCCCATGCAAGGGGTATCCACACCTCCCAATCCTATGAGATACGCCTCTATAAGACTAATATTCAATTGCAAAGCTTGGCAATAAGAAAGTTTAACTACACTGGTGCTACACATGAATCAATTAAGGATCTTATAGCCCTTGTATACTTTCCTTGTCCTAGCTCTAGCATCATGAAAGCATGCCTATCAACAATTCGCAGAAGGATCACACTCGTAGCTTGGCACATAGCCATGTGATATCTTGGTGCCTCTTGAGTATCTGACTTAGTTTGATCCCTACCCTATCTCCTCAATTTCATTGGTTAGATGCATTCTAAGGCTTCTAACTGTGCTTCTTCTCGAACATGTTTTTCTTCTTCCTTATGTTTCTTTGTGGTGTTGAGTCAAATTAGCATTTCTTTTGTGAGAGTTTCTTGATATAATTTTACCTTGCAACCACTAATATAATTGGATAAGATGTCACCTTCTAATGTAGCTCCTTCTAATGTAGCTAACTGGACCACTCCACTTGTTGAGATTTTGTTAATTATCATTAATCCATAGCCATGCTTCTCTAATTTCCTTTAATGTTGCTTCAAAGTATATACCAAGACTAAATCTTTTACCTTCAAACCCTTATCCTTCACATGAGCATCAAAGTAGGATTTTTGTCTCTTCTTATCCACATAAATCCCTAGTGTCGCTCTCAATCGTGTCTCTGCTAGTCACTCTAAGTCCAAAAATCTAGATGAAAGCTCATGACCAGTCCACTAGTGTCCTTGCACTTTTTTCAATGTCGATATCAAGAAGTCTAATGGCAAGACAACATTTTGTCCAAAGACACCTACAAGGGGGTGGCTTGGAGCACCATTTTATAGGCCACTCTGTAGGCCCAAACAACATGATATAGTTACTTGTCCCAATCAGAATGCTTATTATTCACCAATTTAGTCAAAATAGTACAAAGTATCTTGTTTATGCTTTCGGCCTTGCCATTGGCTTATGGGTGACATGGAGCCTACTTCTTGTGAACCACCATGAATTCTCTTAACAAGTATTCAATGACCTCATTCAAGAAGTGAATGCTACAAACATTCACCAATTCTATTGGCAAACCATATATTGTAAATACATTCTCAAATAAGAACTTTTCTATGCTTTGTGCATCGTTATTTCTTGTTGGCTTCACTTCCACCCATCTAGTGAGATAATGAGTGGCCACAATGATGTATTTAGCATATGAACTCTTAGCTTGGGGATTAATAGGACCGAAAAAGTCTATTCCCCACTTAGAGAATGCATGTCCATCCATCATGGGTTTTAGTGGCATCTCATCTTTACGTATAGGGTATTGCATTCGCTGGCAAATATCACACCTCTTCACATAGGTATGTGCATCCATGTTAAGATTTTGCTACAAAAGACCTAGAAATAAAACTACCTTGAATACATGGTCTGGTCCAAAGTGTCCTCCTACCACACCTTCATGAGCAATTTCTAAGATCTTAAGGTATTCACTCTCATGGACAGACAGTTTGAGATAGCCATCTCTTCCTTGTCTGTATAGATTATCACATATGAGTGTGTAATCTAGGGCTTCTTGTTCTAAACTCCGTCATCTAGCCAATGTCATTTCTTGAGGGAAATTTTACCAATGATTCACTCCAATCTCGCACTAGAGACACTTTATATAGCATAGCATGTTCCACAAGTGGTCTAATATAATAGATTGGGCATTCATTCATAACTTATGGAAATCTGCTTTCATCATTGGACAATGCACTCCTAATATTTGTAGCATTTCTAGGGTTTGATATTTGAGTGATGTTTTCTTAGTGCACTTACATGTGCTATTTGCAACCGTATTGCATGCTCATCTTCTTCTACACAACAAGCCAATATGTCCTGATCGGTGAGCTCATATACATTGCTTGCTAGTATGTGGTATTTTTGAGACCTCACTACTTCTTTATCTTTGGCTTTCAATATGGGATATTTGGGTCCAAAGGTGAGAATATGCGCTATACTTTTGGCCCATTCAGGCACTACTTCTAGATTGAACAAGTAAGCATCAAGAAGGTCATCTGATACTCCTTGAGGAGATTATCTTGAAGTTAGTCTAGAAAGGTGATCCACCCTAAGGTGAGTTCTATGTTTCCTAACCACAACTTCAAAGTCATATTCCATTATTAAGAGAAACCATATTACTGATCTGCCAGTATTGCAAGGTTTGTTCACTAGATAGAGTAATGCTTGATGGTCTACAAAAAAATTAAACTTCTTTGCAAGCAAATAATTTCTAAAATTCTTAATCGCATACACCATTCCTAATCCTTCTCTTTCAGTAGTGGTATAATTTTGTTCAGTCACATTAAATTGTCTATTGGCATAAGCTATTGGAAGATCCATATTACCTTCACTAGTAGGTTGTGTCAGTACACACCCAATAGCATACTTGCATGCATCCACATGAACATGGAATGACTTGTTCCAATATGGTGTAGTCAAGATTGGTTTTGAACACAATTGTCGCTTAAGCTCATTAAAGGAGTTTTCACATTTTTTCGTCCACTTAACGTTAATCAAAAGGGAGTATAGAGGCTTTGCAATGACTGCATACATATGAATGAAACATTGATAATAGCCGCAAGGCCCCATGAAAGCTTGTACTTCCTTGAAATTCTTAGGCCTAGGTAGCTTTGCAATAGCTCTAACTTTATCCTCATCCGTGGAGATTCCATTCTTTGACACTATGTGTCCTAGAATCATGCCTTACCTGACCATAAAAACACACTTTTTTGGGTTCAGGCAGACTTGATATTATCTACATTTGTCAAAGATTTGTCTTAGCTTAGGTATATGTGTTTGTTTAATGCTAGAATGAGCACATAGATCATCAACATAGACTTCCAAGTTTTTATGCAAGAATTCTTTAAACACATGACACGTCAGCCTTTGGAAGGTAGTTGCTGCATTGGTGAGCCCAAAATGCATTACCCAAAATGCATTACCCAAAATGTGAATATGCTCCACTCTATGGCAAAAGCCATCTTATGCTGGTCTTCTGGGGCAATGGCCACTTGATTGTAGCCAGAAAACCCAGCAAGGAAGTTGTATACTTCCTTTCCTGCTACCCTTTCTAATAGATGTTTAGTGATAGGAAGCGGATAACTATCTCTAAAAGTGGCTGCATTAACCTTCTTCAAGTCGATGCATACACATTGTCGGGATGAAATCCCTCAAGGAAGTATACATCAAGAATTTTTTTCAAGTCCATTTCATTGATTTTCTCGGTGTGATATGATGTTTTGACTATAAGAGAGTTATAAACTATGTTTGTTTTGATTGTTTTGATATTTATGTGATGAGAAACTGTGTTAATTTTGTAGATTAGACTTGCATATTTGTAAATAGTTCATTGAAACTAACTTCTAACTCTTGAAACCCCTTGAAAATTTGCATTTTACCCCTTGAAACCCTAGGTTTGACCCTTAGAAACCCTAGGATTTTAGGCCATAAATGTAAATAAAACCATTAATTGATGTGCTTGACCTTAATCACCAGAAAACCCTAACTTTTCCTAGATAAAAACCCTAGATTGGAACCTTAGATTTGTCATCTATCCTAAGTTTAACCCTTTAATTTAATTTAACTTTGTACATAAAGTGTGAAACCAAACCTTAGTCTAAAAATAAAAAGGGAAAAAGAAAAAGAAACAAAAATAGAAAAAGAAAAATTGGAAAAATAAAAAAGAGAAAAAACAAAATAGAAATAAAAGATGAGATTTTCCAAAAATAGCAAAAGAAGATGGAAGAAGATTCTAGAAATACAAAGTTTAAATAGGGAGGTTAGAAGATTCTAGAGGGAAGTCTTAGGGGAAACCTATAAATAGGTGCCCCATGCCCATTTGGTTTTCCCCACAGATTCTCTCCAAGTTCTGGTTGATCTTTTTGTTGATATTATATGAAGTAAAGAGTAGGAGTTTTTGAAGACCGAAGTAAAGAGTACCCCATGGATCTTCTCTCTAGGTCCCCACATATTCTCTCTAGGTTTCGATTGATCTTTTTTAGATATTATATGAAGTAAAGAGTAGGACATGAAGACTGAAGTGAAGAGTACCCCGCGGATTCTCTCCAAGTTATTGCACAACTTTGAAGTAAAGAGAGGTGTTTGAAGTAAAGCTTTTGGAGTTACAAAGACCGAAGACCGGAAGTAAAGTGAAGATCCTATCGCAAAAACTAAAGAGAAGTTGAAGGGCATCCTTTTGCACTGTAGCGGAGTGACTATCTTGTATTTGAGCAATCTGCACTATAGCAGAATTTATTTTGTATCATTCAAATTCACTTGGTGACATCAATTGTATATTTATTGCCATCATTGAGCATGGTTTGTTTATTTGGCACATGGATCCTATGATTTCTATTTTTTCGCATTGTATTTATTATTCTACATTCGATATGCATATGCCCTATGACTTCGTCCCATACTGCACGGTCAAGCACTTTTTTCTTTCTCTTTCGAGGCATGGGTCTACGATAGGATGACCTACCAGGGGCGAGGCGCCCAGCATGCAAACGCCGCTCATCGGATTGGGGAATGACGCACATCCAACGGGGCTTGATCCAACCTCGTGTCGCTCTCCCCTCTTAGACCTCCTTCGGTCTTCGACAACATAGCTTTCCATTCTTTTTGGGCACCATTACAATGAGGGACACCCATTTAGTGTGCTCAACTTCATAGTTAAATTTGGCTTCTACCAATCGATCTATCTCTTCCTTGGTCTTAGTAGCATAATTATCATTATATGTGTATGGCTTTTGCTTCAAGGGTTTGGCTTTTGAGGTCATGGGAATTCTATGTGAGCATATGTCAGGGTTTACTCCTTTTAGGTCCTTATAACTCCATGTGAACACATATCTATATTCTCTTAATAAGTTAACCAACTCCTTTTCCTCTTCTTCAATCAAGCTGTGCCCTATGTACTTGCATCGTTCTTCACCTTCTTCTATGGTCACAATAACTTTTTTAGTTGTTTCTTCGTTATTACAAGCCACTCCTGTGAGTGCTTCTCATTTAGGCATCCTGATCATGACTTTCTTATCCTCTATCTCATACTTCTTAAAGTTTTTAGGAACCTCAAACAAAGATTCTTCCTCTTTTAGTGGGAGTTCTCTCTTCTTTCTTTTCTTTCCTTCACTCTTGGTGGTTACTTGTGTGGTTAATCTCACATCATTCATAAGCTTTTCTCATCCTTGAGGGTGAGCTTCCACTACCTACATGTATTCTTGTTATGAGGCACAAAAAGGGTCCATAATAATTGACTCTGAATCCAAGTCACTTGCCTATTCAAGTTCTTCCATACTAGGATCGCATTCTTCAATAACCAAATCACTCGGTGAAAATTGAAATGTCATAGCCATCTTCATCACAGTGTGGTTTCCTGTGTTCTTCATTAATAGCTATGTCCATTGTGGCTAGGACTTCTAACCAACCATGAGGTTCACACTCTTTCGTTCAAAAATAGTATAGGTGCATAGGCTGGGTCTTGAATTGATCTATGAGTTTCCTTTGCACCTAACTCTCTATTTTTTTCTCTTTTCTCTTCTTCTACTACAACTTTTCACATCCATAAGTGAGTGTCTTCATGCATCCATGAGGATCCAGATCCTATGGAGTCACTGACTCCATAGGATCTATGGCTTTATGGATGGGATTCATTGTCTAGGGGGGCACATCTCTATGAGAGTATTCTTCGAGATTGACTTTAGTTGTAACACCTAAGTGTTGTAAATACAAGGAATAGGTTCCCCAAACTTGCACTACCTACAACCATCTCATGAATGGTCTTCCCAAAATCATCTCATAGGTCTTGTTTCTGCTAAAGTCACATGGAAAAAGTATGCTCAAACTCTACACCAAAAGTAGTGAGAGTTATGCTTTCAAATAGTCCTAAGGGTCTCTCTATGTGACCATCGGCCATATGTAATTTTATTCTTGTTGTTTTGAGTGCTAGCTTGCCCAAATGCTTCCATAGGGAAGTGGCAGCAATGGAAACTCATGTGCTTGAATCCAAAATAGCCTTGGTTGTGTAACTCTGATAAGTGATAGGAAGATAGGTGTTTCCTTCTTCTCCTTTGCTCATGTCTCCTATCTTATCCAAGGGTATTTCTGGCACTGTTTGATGTGATCCTACTTTGGAAGGAGTTTTTGCTACTTTAGACACTTGATTTGTGATGTGTTTTTATAATTATGGTTTAACCTTGAGTAGTTCCTCTAAAGTGAGATTGCATTGCACTTTAGTTTTCTTCACTACTTATGTATTGCTAGGAAGGATTGAGTCTTTGTTTCTTACCATGACTATGGGTGCACAAGTGCACGTATAGGGAAATCACTAATGAGGTGATCTCCCTATCATCTATAGCATGGTCATCTAGGTGATGTGGTTCTTATTTGTCTAGGTTGGCGCCTAGAGTTAGGATTTGCATACATGATATTAGCGTATTCTGGCTCCCAACTAGGTTCTCTATGATTTTTGTAAGGGTAAATCTCATTATGCTCTGGTGACTTCCTATAGTAGGCGAGCAAACTATCCATGTGAGCCGAGTCAAAACTGTGATTATTTGGGTCACTTTTTGAAATTAGTGCCAATGTTGACACTAATGCTCTATTCAAATCTTCAACAGCTACATACTTCATTAGGATCACATTGGCTGGAGGTGGAGGTCATTGAACTAACATTGGTTGTGGTCTTTGTTGAGCTTGATAGGGTGGCTTGTAGGGTTGTTGGGGCCTAACATACTACTGTAGTGGGTAGTGGTTCTGGTATCTTCCTTGTTGTGGATATGGTTGTGGATAATTTTGCCTAACCACTTGCTTATTATATGAGCAATCTTGTGTAGTATGGTTATTATACCTCCTTTCTATGGTGTTGTATTTGCTATTGGGATTCACTTGGGGTTGAGCCATGATTTTGCACACATTAGCTGTATGGTCTCCTCCACAGGTATAGCATCATTTTGGTGCGACAAATCTAGGCATTTTCTTGCTAGATACACCTAAAGTTTGAGCTATCTTTTCTACCAATTTATCAATAGAAGTAAGGGGTTTGGATGTGAGGCTAGTAGAACTATATGAAACTTTGTAAATCTTAGAGAGATCTAGTTGCTCACCTAGGTTGTCCTAAATATTTGTGCACATGTGTATGCATTGTTCTATGGATCTAGGGTCCTTCAAGTACACATAAGATCTCAATTTGGTACTTAACAAACCATCTAGAAATAAACACACTTGCTTGGATGGTGTAGGTAGCTCTGGAATAGGGCATCTCTCTAACTATTGTCTAAATCATCTTCTTGCAAGTCGAACTATTTCTTGAGGTGTCTGTTTGAAGCTATGTATCAATGATGAGGTGTTGTGATGGATGCCACTTTTAGAGAATTCAATGATGAAGGCTTCTAGTAGTGGGCCAATATTTCCAAATTGCCTCTAGTGAAGCGGTTGAAACGAATTCAAGGTAGTGTTCTTGACATTTAGACTGAAGGCATTGTACTCGGTGAACAGGTCCTCGACTTGTTCGGCTCTCAAAACTTGTCTAGACTTTGCTACATGATTGTAAGGAGCTCCAGTGCCATCAAAGCAATTCTTCATGGATTTAACTAGTTGGGTAGGCCTCAAGACTCTCGGGTATTGTCTAGGCCTAGGCAAGGGAAACTCATCCATTCCTCTTTGATGTCTTAGATTTCTATGTCTCTCATGATCTTGTGTTTTGCATCTAATCCTGATTGCTCTCTTCCTAAGGGGTTTACAAAGCTCACTGCATGTCTCTCTTTAACTCTCTCTCTCTAGGTTTCATGAGTCTAGGATGATCCCACTCCTTGGAGGCCATGGGAAACATTCAATCTTGGTGGAGGGAAAATCAAGTCACCCTTACAAGTGTATGCATGCCTTCCATGCTCTATTACCAAGAACATTCTCTCTAATAGGTTATCTAGATAGACAACTTTTCCTTGTATCTCCGGATCTTTGAACTCATAGATGGTGAATGTGCCTATTTTGCTAAGTTGATCTATCTCAAATCTCTAAAAAGCTTCGTTCATTTCTCTATTCAAGAATAGTTCTATGGTTTTGTTGTCTTGGGGAACCCACTTTGAAGTAATCACTCTGGTCAAGACAAACTTGCCTTGAGGAGACTTGGGTTCTTGTCCTAGGTTTCCTTGCTCTAGGTATCATATCTCATTCTCATGAATGACATTTCTGAACTCATCTATCCTATCTGGTAAGTTGGTAACCACTTACATGGTTCCTTGCTTATCAATATATGAACCCTCTTTGAATTTAACCACTGGGTGTTCAAGTCTGAAGGGTTGATCGAGATTTTTTATTTGGAAAATTGATCACCATAGATCATCCTCATAGATGCATGCACCTAATCGATTGGTCTTAGTATAATCCAACCGTCTCTTATAGGGGCCTTCTTGTGTCTATAAATAGGTTGTGCTTGCACTACCTATCGGTTGTTCCATGTTAAAGCCTTACACCATTCCATGGCCACAATTGAATGTTCCTATCATGTCCCTAATCAATCAAAACACTAATCACACTTAGCCTATGCTAAAAATGGACTAAGGGGTTTGAGAGATCTTCCAACCTCAAGTTGCTTCTCCTTGTTTGTAATTGTATGCCCATGACATGCGTTCCCAAGCTTGCAGCATGCTCTTGCTCTCGACACCCTTTGATGCTCTGAATGGACCTGTAAAAGTCCCATAGTTAGATCACACTTTAACTTTAATTGAAAGATGATTTGAGAAGATCCACCTCATAATTGTCAATCAAGGAAGACATGAAAAGGGTATGATGACCGTGAGCAAGTGAAGTGCACAAGTGAGTGGGTGAGAAGCACACAAGCATTCACACACATACACACACATGCACACACACATGCACACAAGACAAGACAAAGAGATGGAGCAATGGAATCCTTGATTAACCAAAAAAAAGATTACAAGATCTTTTTTTCCCTTTAGTTCCCAATTTTCTCAGCTCAAAAATGAGCTCTCTAGCTCCTTTTATATTTTTTGACTAGCTTTTGCCCTACCTAGACCTAGTGTTGGGTTTAGTTAAAGAATAGGTTCCTAGGCTAATTTGGATGTTCAACTGAGCTCTAAAAAATATGAAATTTGGTAGCTCCTTAGATCTAATACTCCTCAAGCTCAATGACTCCTCAGCTTGAACAAAATGGAGTAAGAATCATCAAAAACAATATTTATAATGGTGTGTAATGATTAAAATCACTATTGTAAAAATGTTATTATTTGGAAAATCATGTAGGCCTAGTTGTCAGGCCTTCATTGACTGCTCAGCCTACTTGGTTATGCTTGACTCTCCCTTTGTTCTAATTTTCCGATGACTTCCTTGTCTTCTAAAGCCACCTTGACTGCCTTGGCTACTACCAACAATGTAAAATGGGCACCCTCCATTCTGATCGAGGGGGGGAATATAGGTCTTCAGATTTTAATGCATCTCTGGTTGAACATGGGATAAAACATCAATGTACAATGTCATATACAACTCAATAGAATGGAGTTGCTGAAAGGAAGAACATGTCTCTCATGGAGATGGCAAGGTGTATGGTCAAGAGTCAGGCTTTACCACATAGTTTCTAGCTTGATGTTGTTAGGTGTGTAGCATATGTACTTAATAGGTGTCCCACTAAAGCATTGCAATCTATCACTCCATATGAGGCTTGGCATGAACGCAAGCCATCTATTGCTCACCTGCATGTCTTTGGTTGTCTCACATACCCATTAGATCCTAAACAACAACGAAGGAAATTGGATGATAAAGTAGTGAAATGTATTTTTGTTGGTTATAGTTCTGAAAGCAAAGGCCATCATCTATATCATCCATAAAGTAAAGACATTTTGGTTAGCCATAATAATGTTTATGTGGAAGATGCAATTCAACTATTACTTTTACCTACTAAGGAGATATCACTTAGTTCTAAAGATGTGTTGACACTTTGGTACCTCTTTTCATAGGTGGATAGTCTGGTGCTGATCTGAATGAGGGAATTTCTCAACCTTTACAAGTTTCACGTAATGATGCATATCATTCCATTTCTGATGCAGATTTACATGATGCACTTGTTGATGAGAGGACTGATATAGAGGAGGCAAAGACTATGCCTAAATGGTTGGTGCTGAGTTTGCGAGATAGCAAATTAGATGGAGCCCTATCATATCCTACTCCTTCAGGCTATCATAGTGCTTTTTTTGAATCAAATTGCTATGCTATGGCTGCTCTAGTCTTTGTGATGAGAATGAGCCTATTTTGTTTGGTGAAGCACAAACTTTAGAAAATTGGATGGCTGTTATGCAATCAAAATATGCTGCTATTATGAAAAATGGTACCTGGACTTTATGCGACTTGCCTCCTAGCAAGAAGGACATTGGTAGTAAGTGGCTATAGAAGCTGAAGCATAAGCCTGATGGAACAGCTGATAGGTATAAGGCTAGGCTTATTGCAAAAGTTTATGCTCAAGAAAGAGGCATTGATTTTGATGAGACCTTTGCTCCTACATGCCGAACGACTACTATTCATAGCATTTTTGCACTTGTAGCTCATCATGGTTGGAATGTACATTAGTTGAACATTAAAACCACATTTCTGAGAAGTATATGTTTTTCAGCCCCATGGTTTTGTGTCAAAAGGGCATGAAAAAAAAGTGTGCAGGTTGAAAAGGGCATCACATGGTTTGAAGCAAGCACCACATGTTTGGTATGAAAAGATACATGCATACCTGAGTGCACATGGTTTTGAGAATAGTCCAACTAAGAGAACCTTATATGTTAAGTGTGCAAATGATGTGCTTGTGATCATTGTTGTCTATGTTGATTACATGCTACTCACTAGTCCTAATGAGAAGCATATTGCTGATTTTAAGGCTGTTTTGCATGCCTCATTTGAGATGTCAATTTTGGGGCATTTGCATCATTATTTGGGCATTCATGTTATCAAGTTGATGGCAGATTAGCTTTGTGTAAAACAAAATATATTGACACATTATTGGAGCATTTTGGCCTTAAAGACTGCAAACTTGTTGCCACTCCCATGGAAACATGTTTAGGGTTGAGTCTTCATGATGTTGGAGATGCATTTGATATTGTTATCTATCAACACACTATTGCATCCTTGATTTACTTATGCTTTACTCGGCCAGATATTTAGTTTGCTATCTCATAGATGATCAGGTTTATGCATTGCATAAGTGTCAATCACTGGCAGGCGGTTATTCATATCTTTTGCTACTTGAGTGGTGCTCGGCTACTTGGATTGTTTTCTCCCAAGGGTGGATCACTACTGCTAGATTTACATGATTTTTCTGACTTTGGATGGGTTGGTTGCTATGACACTTGTGTGTCCACCAATGGTTTTTGCTTCATGCATGGTAGCTCATGCATATCTTGGCTGAACAAGAAATAGCCTATTGTGGACATTAAAACCCATATAACATTCCATTATTCCATAAAGCATAATAGGCCTCCTAGTTGACAAGCAACTAACCTCAGTTGATAGCTTCTTCTTCTTCCTTGTGCTCTTTGCATGCTTTCACAGACGTCTAACTCCAACAATGGGTATCAGAGTAGGTCGTTGCTTCATCTAGGGCATCGTCAACACCTCTCCGGTTGCAGTCTCAGAATCACACAAAATTTGGTGAGCATACTCAGGGTGTTTCAGAGATCAAACATCTTTTCTTTGTGGTGACAAAATTGCGATCTGAGCTCCTTTTGGCCTCTGAATGCACTATCACAATGCTTATTTAGGCTATTTTCTCTTTTTATGCCAAAGATACATACCAGTTTTGGTTCTCCAGTATAAGTGTCTCAAAGTCTGCTATAGGTTTAACAAAACTCGTTTGGGTAGTTCTGTTCAACTTTTTTAGATACAATCATTTTTCTGCATCAAGGTATGTTAGTCAGTGGCCATGGCCAAAAGCAGTGATGCATTCCGTATGTTGGCTATTGAGGATAAGTTGGATGGTACCAATGATCGGTTGTGGGATTATATGATGCGTCATGTATTGGTCGCAAAAGGAGTATGGAATATTGTGTAGGGTGTTGAAAGATGTCCTCTTACACCTGTGAATACAAGTACTGCAAATACAGGTACTGCAAATACAGGTACTGCAAATACAGGTACTGAAGCTCATACAGATGGTGTCGAAGATGGTGATATTCTGCAGATTCCTGTTTGTGCTGCTGTTTTTGTTGCACCTAATATAGAGCAAATTCGTTGGGATGGCAGAGATGCTCAGACACATGCATTGATAGCTTTGTCTATCAAATGTGCCATTATTCCTCACATTCGCTCTTGCAGAATGACTAAGGATGCTTGGGATATACTTACCACATTATACCAGGCTAGGAATGGGGCTTGAGTTGCTTACCACCGAAAACATTTGGAGAGTGAGCACATGAATGAAGGTGATTCTATGGACGGTTTTCTGACAAAGATCAAGGATTTGAAAGAACAATTGATTTCTACAGACGAAGTCCTTCTTGATAGTTCACTTGTGCAGACTCTTCTGAATGGTCTTCCTGACTCATATCAGAGTTTTGCTACTACTCTTTGTTTGATGATGAAAGGTAATCCAAATACCTTAACATTTGAAGAGTTATTTTCTGTTTTGTTGCAGGAAGACCAGTCTAGGCAAAACAGGTCTATTATGAGTGTTGCAGATCAAGCTTTCCTGACTAGTCAGAAGGGCAAAGGTAAATGGAGCTCTTCTACTAGTAAGCAAAAATCTACAAATGTTGCACATTTGAAGAAGGCAGACAAAGATTAGAAGAAATAAGAAAAGCAGAAATTATTTTGCAAATATTGTAAAGCAAATGATCATATCATTAAGATTTGTCCAAAACTGGCTGCTAAAGAGGCAAAGAAGAAAGAGGTCGGAATGGTTGTTGTAGAGGCCTCTACACCGAAAAGAGAGTTTGCTAATCTTGTGCTAGATGAAGAATGGGCATTTACTACTGTTTGCGATTTTGACCCATCTTCTTATGAGTAGTGTGTGTCTGCAGTAGAATCAGATGTTTGGTACTTTGATAGTGGGGCAAGCAAACATATTATCTTGCAGCGCAGTTTCTTCTCTTCACTCGAGCATGCCTCTACAGGGAATACTATTACATGTGCCAACAACTCCTCTCATCCTATTATAGGAGTTCGTAAGATCATTTTGACGACTGTTGAGAGTAGTTCTTTCACTTTTTCAGATGCTTTATTCGTGCCAGGGATCAAGAAAAATACGTTATTAGTTTCTACATTAGCCAAGATTGGCTTGGTTGTGAAATTTGTTGATGACAGATGTACGGTTCATGATCTTTCAAATGGTGATGTCATTATCGCTTCTAGCATTTTATGTCGTGGGTTGTATAAGCTCATAGACTATGAAAGATCTATAAATGATTTGGCATATGCAGTACATGATTCTGAGGCTATGTCAGATGCAAAGCTTTGGCATGCACGCTTTGGTCATTTGAGTTTTGCTAGTTTGCTACGCTACAAAAATCTGAAATGGTGTCCTCTTTGCCCAAACTTGAGGCACCCGAAAAACATGTCTGTGAAGGTTGTATTTTGGGCAAAATGCAACGTTCCTCCTCTCCAAAAGATGGTTGAGTTTGGGCTACTAAAAAATTGTAGCTTGTGCATAGTGATGTTTGTGGTCCTATGCAGACACCCTCTTTTGGAAACTATCTTTATTTCGTGACTTTCATCGATGCTTTTTCTAGGCATGCATGGGTATATCCATTGAAAGAAAAGTCCGAATTATTTATGTTCTTGAAACAGTTTCTAGTTTTGGCTGAAAATCTGTCAGTATGTAAAATGGGCACCCTTCGTTCTGATTGGGGGGGGTATATGTCTTCTGACTTTAGTGCATTCCTAGCTGAACGTGGTATAAAACACCAGTGTATAGTGACATTTACACCTCAACATAATGGAGTTGTTGAACGGAAGAACATGTCACTCATGGAGATGGCGAGCTGTATGGTCAAGAGTCAAGCTTTACCACATAGTTTCTGGCTTGAGGCTATCATGTGTGCAACATATGTACTTAACAGGTATCCCACTAAAGCGCTATAGTCTATCACTCCATATGAGGCTTGACATGGTCGCAAGACATCTGTTGCTCATCTTCCTATTTTTGGTTGTTTGGCTTATGCATTAGTGCTTGAACAACATCGCAGAAAATTGGATGATAAAGAAGTAAAATGTATTTTTGTTGAGTACAATTCTAAAAGCAAAGGCTATCTACTGTATCATCCACATGCTAAAGGCATTTCAGTTAGTTGTGATGTTGTTTTTGTGGAAGATGCTATTCAACCTTACTTTCATGTACTAAGGAGACATTTGTTAGCTCCAAAGACATGTATAATACTTTGCTGCCTCTTTTTACAAGTGGACAGTCTAGTGTTGGTCCTAATGAGACAACTTCTCAGCCTTTGCAAGTTTCATGTGATGATGCAAATCATTGCATTTCTGATGTAGATTTACATGATCCACTTGTTGATGAGAGGGCTAATATTAAGCAGGCAGAAACTATGCCAAAATGGCTGGTGTAGACTTTGCGTGACAGCAAATTAGATACAGCTCTGTCATATTGTACTCGTTCAGGCTCTCATAGTGCCTCTTTTCATCATATTTCTATGCTATGGCTGCCTCTAGTCTCTGATGAGACTGAACCTATTTTGTTTGATGAAGCACAAAATTTTGAACATTGGATGGCTACAATGCAATCTGAATATGATGCTATCATGAAAAATGGTACCTTGTCTTTATGTGACTTGCCTCCTGGCAAGAAGGCCATTGGTACTAAGTGGGTATACAAGTTGAAGCGTAAACCTGATGGAACAATTGACAGGTATAAGGTTAGGCTTGTTGCAAAGGGTTATGCATACGAAAGAGGCATTGATTTTGATGAAACCTTTGCTCCTACTTGTCGAATGACTACTGTTCGTAGCATCTGTGCACTTGCAGCTCATCATGGTTGGAATGTACATCAGTTGGACATTAAAACAACATTTCTCAATGATGACTTGCATGAAGAAGTGTATGTTTTTCAGCCCCATGGCTTTGTGCAGAAAGGGCATGAAAACTAGGTGTGCAAGCTAAAGGAGGCATTACCATGTGATTGGTATGAAAAGATACATGCCTATCTGATTGCACATGGTTTTGAGAACAATCCAACTGAAAGCACCTTATATGTTAATCGTGTTAATGATGTGCTTCTGATCGTTGTGATGTATGTTGATGACATGTTGCTCATTGGTCCCCATGACATGCATATTGCTGATTTTAAGGCTGATTTGCATGCCTCATTTGAGATGTCTAATTTGGGGCATTTGCATCACTATTTGGGCATTCAATTTATGCATTTTGATGGTGGAATGGCTTTGTGTCAAACGAAATATATTGACACATTATTGCAGTGTTTTGGCCTTGAAGATTGTAAGCCTATTGCCACTCCTATGGAGACAGGTTTACGACTGAGTCTTCATGATGTTGGAGATGCATTCGATGTTGTTCTCTATCACTAGGCTGTTGGATGCTTGATTTACTTATGCCTTACTCGGCCAGATATTCAATTTGTTGTCTCACAGATGAGCAGGTTTATGCATTGCCCAGGTGCCAAGCATTGGCAGGCAGTTAAGTGCATATTTCGCTACTTGGGTGGTACCCGGCTACTTGAATTGTTTTATCCCAAGGGGGGATCACTACCACAAGATTTGCATGCTTTTTTTGACAGTGATTGGGCTAGTTGCTTTGACACTTGTGTGTCTACCAGTGGTTTTTGCTTCATGCTTGGTAGCTCATGTATATCTTGGTTGCGCAAGAAGCAGCCTACTATGTCCACTTCCAGTTGTGAGGTTGAGTATAGGGAAGCTTTCATAGCGACTATTGAGTGTGTGTGTGTGGCTCAGATGCCTTATGGCTGATTTGGGTATTGGTCAGTCTTCCACCACCACCATCTTCATTGACAGTCAGAGTGCATTGGCAGTTGCGAGGAACCCTGTGTTTCATGCTCACACTAAGCACATTGAGGTGCATTATCATTATGTTAGGGAGATGTTTTCTGCTGGGGAGATCAGCTTGGCATATGTGCCCATGCAGGAGAACACTGTAGACCTTTTTACGAAGGCTATGCCTAGGGAGAAGTTTGAAGCTTTCAACAAAGCTTTGGGCTTACTTCCTTTTGTGGATTGATTCCACGTAGCTTGGCACTTTGTTATACATGAGTGCCAACTCCTTGTTCACCACATCACTCCTAGGGGGGATTTGTTGATATATTTAGGTAGTGATGTGTGTGAACACTCTAGGATTGCCAAGGCACTTTTTTCCCTCTTTAGGAGGTTTTTTCCCCCCAGCTTGTATATATGCCTATTGCCCTAACGGGCTACTTATCTTTGTACATTCTAGTGGTAATACATTTAGTATTGTGTGTTGTGCTCCAGTTTCTTCTTCTTCCTTGTGTTGTTCACATGCTTCTGCAGACATCTAACTCCAACAAAGATGACACATGAAGGACCAGGTGGTGGCCACCTCCATGGCCATATTATTAGCCATAGTATCCTAGATGTTGGTTTATGGTGGCCAACATCATTCAAAGATGTAGAGGAAAGAGATAAGGCATCTCATCTCTGTCAAAGATGTGGTCCAAAACCCATAAAGCAAAGACAACATCCATTGGTTGTATCCACATCATGGCAACCATTTGAGAAGTGAGGGTTAGATTTTATAGGGACAATCGATCTTGCATCATTTCCAAGAAATGATACTTGTTGGTTTCCACTGACTACATAACTAAATGGGCCAAGGCTAGTGCTTCTCCAGATTGCATATCCCAAACAGTTGGCTATTTCTTGTACAACAATATTTTTTGGTTGTCCACTTGAAATCTACATTGATCAATGAACACACTTTGTTAATAAAGTTTTTAATGAAGTTTTTAACAAGTACAAGGTTCTCGATCATACTTCCTATGCATATTATCCAAGGGCCAATGGACAAGCAAACTCCACAAATAAATTATTAATAGCTATGCTAAGGGAGGAATGTATGTTAAATCCCACAACATGGGGCAGTGCTTATCTAAGCACATTATGGGCCTATAGGTTGGCATGCAAAGAAGCCATAGGACACTCCCCCTTTCAATTGGTATATGGACTAATTCTTATCAAGACCTTTGAGTTTTTACATGGCTCTCCCAAGAAAGAGTATGTGCATGTAAGAAAGGATCATGGGGTCTCTGCTAGGCTACGAACACTCCACAAATTGGAGGAAATTCGACTAGATGCAGCAAAGGAGCTGGAGGGGACATAAAATAAAAGGAAGGAAGCTCATGATAAATATTTATGTACAAACAAATTACAAAACGGTATGCTAGTTCTCTTACATAGGCCACAATTACAAACACAATTGTGAGACAAGTGGCTTGCACATTGGGAAGGACCTTACAAAATTAAAGAAACCACTATGATGGGTTTTAGTGTAGTTAAAGACATTGGATGGAAAGGTGCTACCATTATTCAATATTTGCAAGCTCAAGGCCTATCATCATCAAAAAAATTGAAGCTTTTTTGGATCACCTACACTTGCAAAATCTATCCACATTGTATATAGCTCTTCTCATACCCTTTTTATTTTACTTAGTTTTTCTCACTTTGATCACATTTTATTAATTTAAGGTTTTTTTACGTAATTTAGATGTCATTCTATAGCTAAATTCATGAAAATTTGGTTGGAATTTTTCATGATTTTTCCTATAACCTTTTAGATTTTTTGGGGAATTATTTAGCTTTTCTAATTACATTTTGTTGACTAAGATGAGAAAGGGAAGTTCTTGTTAATATATTTAGTAGTGATGTGTGTGAACATGCTAGGACCACCAGGGCACTTTTTTCCCTCTTTAGGAGGTTTTTTCCTTGGCTTGTATAGATGCCTATAACCTTAACGGGTCACTAACCTTTGTACACTCTAGTGTAATACATTTAGTACTATGTGTTGTGCTCCAAGATTCTTCTTATTCCTTGTGCTATTCGCATGCTTCCAGAGACCTCAAACTCCAACAATTGGTATCAGAGCATGTCATCGCTTCATCTGGGGCATCATCAACACCCCTCTGGTCATAGTCTCAGAATCACACAAAATTTGGTGAGCGTACTCAAGATGATTAAAAGTTCAAAACAACTTTGCTGTGTGGTGCCAAAATCATGATATGAGCTTGTTTCGGCCTTGGAACACACTTTCACAGTGCTTGTGAAGGCAACTTCATCTTTTTGTGCCAAAGATATATACAAGTTTTGGTTTGCCAGTATGATCATCTAAAAGTCTCCTACAAGTTTAGCAGAACTTGACAGGGTAGTTGTGCTTAACATTTTGAGATATAATCATTTTTTTTGCATCACGTTATTTTGGTGAGTGGCCATGGTTGAAAGCAGTGATGTATTCCATATGTTTTGTATTGAGGATAAGTTGGACAATACCAATTACCCATTAAGGGCTTATATGATGTATCATGCATTGGTTGCAAAAGGATTGTGGAATATTATGTAAGGTGTTGAAAAACATCCTATTGCACCTGCAAACATAGTTGTTAAAGGTGATGTAAATAACATTGAAGATGATGATATTCTTTAGATTCTTGTTTGGGTTACAATTCCTGCTGCACCCTTTATAGAGCAAATTTGTTGGGATGGAAGATATGCTCATGCACATGCATTGATAGCCTTGTGTGTCAAACGTGCCATTATTGCACACATTCACTATTGTAGAAGAGCTAAGGATGCTTAGGATACACTTACCATTTTATACCTGGCAAAGAATGAGGCTCTTGTTGCTTACCTCCAAAAACAGTTGGAGAGTGAGCACATGAATGAAGGATATTCCATGGACAATTTTCCGACAAAGATAAAAAATTTGAAGAAACAATTGATTTTTGCTAATGAAGTCTTGCCAGATAGTTCACTTGTGCAGATTGTTTTGAATGGTCTTCCCGATTCATATTAGAGTTTTGCTTCTACTCTTCATTTGATGATGAAAGGCAATCCAAATGCCTTAACATTTGAGGAGTTAGTCTCTGCTTTGTTGCAGGAAGGTTAGTCTAGGCAGAACAGGTCCATTATGTGTGTTGTTGATCAAGATGTTTTGTCTAGTCAGAAGGGCAAATGTAAATGGAGCTCTTCTACTACTAAGTAGAAATTTGCTAACTTTGCACAATAAAAAAGGGATGAAAAAGACGAGAAGAAAACAGAAAAGCAAAAATTATTTTGCAAATATTTTAAAGGAAATGATCATGTCATATAGAGTTGTCCAAAATTGGATGCTAAAGGGGCAAAGAAGAAAGAGGTTGGAGTGGTTATCATAGAGGCCTCTACACCCAAAACAAAGTCTACTAATCTTGTGTAGAATGAAGAATGGCATTTATCACTCTTTGCAGTTATGACCCATCTTCTCATGAACAATGTATGTCTACAGTAGACTCAGATGTTTGGTACGTTGATAGTGGGACAACCAAACATATTACCTTGCAATGTAGTTTCTTCACTTCACTCGAGCCTGCCCCTGGGGAATATTGTCACATGTGCCAAAAACTCCTCTTATCATATCATGGGAGTTGGTAAAATCATTTTGACTACTATTGATGGTAGTTCTTTTACATTATCAGATGCTCCAGGGATCAAGAAGAATCTGTTATTAGTTTCAACTTTAGCCAAGATTGTCTTGGTTGTGAAATTTATTGATGATAGATGTAGAGTTCATGATCTCTCAAATGGCAATGCTATTATTGCTTTTGGCATTTTATGTCATGGGCTTTATAAGCTCATAGACTATGAAAAATCTATGACTGACTCAGCATGTGCACTACATGATTCTCAAGCTTTTTTAGATGCAAAGCTTTGGCATGCATGCTTTGGTCATCTAAATTTTGGTAGTTTGTTACACCTTTAGAAATCTAAAATGGTGTCCTCTCTACCCAAACTTGAGGCAGCTCATAAACATGTTTGTGAAGGCTCTATTTTGGTCAAAATGCAACATTCCGGCTTGTGGAGCAACAGATGGATCTAGGTCACATAAGAGGCATCACTTTGCCACATAACTCTGGGCAAATGACCATGAGGCTATTTGCGGATGACACAAATGCCTTTGTTCACAATGACGATACCAGCTTGGAAACCTTTTGGTGGTGCCTCGACACGTTTTGTGAGGCCTCTAGATCCAGAATTAACCATACCAAGAGTGCATTCAGGGCTATCAAAGGGAATCAAACCAATCTCCTCACTGTGCAAGGATGCCAAAGCATTCAATCAAGTCAGGTCGTTCACATTCTTGGTATCCGCTTGGGATTCAATGTTACTCTGGAAAAAAGGTGGGCTTGGGTCCTCGCTAGACTTAATAATAAACTTAACTACTAGAGGGGTTTGCAAGTCAATCTTGCTGGCCGAGCCATGGTGATCAACACATTCCTCATATCCTCAATCATATACTTTCTTTCTTGCTGGAGACCAAAGAATCAAGAACTAGCCAAATTAGAAAGTACTTTTAGAAACTTTCTCTCGACCGGGGACCATAACAGGAGGGGAGTACCTAAAACCAAATGGTCCATATGCACAAGCCAAAAGGAGAATGGAGGTCTGGGTATTATGGACATTGGCAGCATGGCCAATAAGCTTGTGGCTAAGTGGATGATTAAGGCATGGTGCAACAGGGATTCCTCTTGGGCCACATTAATTTTCAGAAACACAAACACGATTACTTTGGTAGGCTACCCTAGATGGAAAAACCTCGACACCCTCACCCTCCTATCCTCTCCGATTCCAGTCTCACCCAAAGGATCGATCCTAGTAAGATCCTTGTGGATGAGCTGGAACACATTAAAACCTCACATTAGAATCAGTGAAGACTAGAAATGGGCTGCTGGTATAAGACAAAACGACTCTATTTGGTTCCCCATCCAAGGCATGAGAAACGTGGAGCCTTGGAATGTCTTGAGTGCCAAGAGACTCTGGAATAAGGGATTCAAACAATGGAAGCACCTCTAGAAACAGGACACGAACATATGGGTGGACTTTGAGGAACTTGACCCTACTACTGCGGTCACATACGAGGAATGGAATGTTTTACTCAGCAGACGCCACGCTTTGGACCAATCTAAAATCCGACTACTTATGGGACAGGACTCTCCGAACCCAATGGGCCTTAAATTGTATAATGGTAATCACCTCTCCAAGTTTCCATATGTTAAAGCTTGCAATGACATTCACATCAATCTCAACAAGAAATGGTGTCTTAACTGGACGCAACTTCGATGGGATATGAAATTTATGTCTATCTGGCACCCTCTCATTGAAAACAAAAGGTCGGTTCTCCTATGGAAAATCCCACACCGTGGAATATGGACCAATGCAAAAGCTAACAAGATCTGTGGGGTTCCTCCCTGGTGCAAGTGATGTTGTTGTAGCAAAGAGGATATTGTTCACCTATTCTTTGCTTTCCCTAAATCCCTTCGGTTATGGAGGGTCCTTGGTCGTTCTTTGGGACTCCAAGAACAAATCAATTGGAAGCAAGCCCTCATTGGTGAAGCGATCGATTGCTCTGTGGCATTGTGGAATGCGATTAGGGGAGAGATCCTTTGGAAGATTTGGTGAAAAAGATGTGCTCAAACCTTTGGCAATACCCCCAAGGAGTGGTGGATCAAGAAGTCCCTTTTCCTTCTCGGCAGAAGAATTGCTAACTGTAAGAAACCCCCCCCCCCCCTTCAGACATCACAAAGAGCTACAATATGTCAACAATAAGCTTAAAACCAAGTGGGCTCCACATGATGGGGATGCGAGGTTTATCAACCTCCTCTATAACTCCATGTAAGCCTTGCAAGGCCCCGCATGAGGGTGATGAGTGGGCGATTAACCTTTCTCTTGTAAAGCCATCTACACTCTGTAAAAGCTTCCCACGCTCTGTGGGATTTGGGGGATCCCATGGGCACTAGTCTCCTTCTTTTGTATTTCTCCTTTATTTAATTCAAGTCCGGGAGAGTAGGCTAAGGCCAGACTTCCTTTATTAAAAAAAAAAAACATTTCTCATTTCGAAAAGATGGTACAGTTCGAGCTACTCAAAAATTGCACCTTGTTCATAGTGATATCACTAGTCCTATGCAGACATCCTCTTTTGGAAGCTATCTTTACTTTGTGACTCTCATTGATGATTTTTCCAGGCTAAAAATCTATCAGCATGTAAAATATGCACCCTCCATTCTGATCGAGGGTGGAATATATGTCTTCTAATTTTAATGCATTTTTGGATGAATGTGGGATAAAACATCAGTATACACTACCGTATACACCTCAATAGAATGGAGTTGTCCAATGGAAGAAGAGGCCACTCATGGAGATGACGAGGTGTATGGTCAAGAGTCAAGCTTTACCACATTATTTTGGCTTGAGGTTGTTATGTATGCAGCATATGTACTTAATAGGTGTCCCACTAAAGCATTGCATTCTATCACTCCATATGAGGCTTGGCATGGTTGCCAACCATCTCTTGCTCACCTGCATGTTTTTGGTTGTTTGGCATATGCATTAGTGCCTCAACAACAACGTAAGAAACTGGATGATGAAGGAGTGACATGTATTTTTATTGGGTACAGTTCTAAAAGCAAAGGCTTTTGTATGTATCATCCATAGAGTAAATGTGTTTTGGTTAGTCATGATGTTATTTTTGTGGAAGATGCTATTCAACTAAAGCAAAGGCTTTCTTCTATATCATCCATAGACTAAATGTGTTTTGGTTAGCCGTGATGCTATTTTTGTGGAAGATGCTATTCAACCATTACTTTCATGTGCTAAGGATACATCAATTAGCTCCAAAGACATGTATGACACTTTACTGCCTCTTTTTACAGGTGGGTAGTCTAGTGTTGGTCCTAATGAGGCAATTTCTCAACCTTTATAGGTTTCATGTGATGATGCAGATCATTCCATTTCTAATAGAGATATGTGGTGCACTTGATGAGAGAACTGATATTGAGGAGGCAAAAACTATGCCAAAATGGCTGGTGCAGACTTTGTGTGGCAACAAATTAGATGCACCTCTATCATATCATACTCGTTATGGCTCTCATAGTGCTTCTTTTGCATCAGATTGGTATGCTATGGCTGCCTCTAGTCTATGTGATGAGAATGAGCCTGTTTCATTTGATGAAGCACAAAATTCAGAAAATTGGATGGCTACTATGCAATATGAATATGATGCTATAATGTAGAAATGGTACCTAGTCTTTGTGACTTGCCTCTTGGGAAGAAGGGCATTGGCACAAGTGGGTATACAAGCTAAAGCATAAGCCTGATGGAATAGTTGGTATGTATAAGGATGGGCTTGTTGCAAAGGGTTATGCTCAAGAAAGAGGCATTGATTTTGATGAGATCTTTGCTCCTACTTGCCGAATGACTACTGTTCATAGCATCTATGCACTTGCAGCTCATCATGGTTGAAATTAGATAAATTGGACATTAAAACTGCATTTTTGAATGGTGACTTGCATGAAGAAGTGTATGTTTTTTAGCCCCATGGCTTTGTATAGAAAGGGCATGAAAACAAAGCGTGTAGATTGAAAAATGCATTATATGCTTTGAAATAAGCATCACGTGCATCGTATGAAAAGATACATGCATATCTGATTGCACATGGTTTTGAGGGCAGTCCAACTAAGAGCATCTTATATGTTAAGCATGCAAATGATGTGCTTCTGATCATTGTTGTCTATGTTGGTGACATGATGTTCATTGGTCCTCATGAGAAACATATTGCTGATTTTAAGGCTGATTTGTATGCCTCATTTAAGATGTCAGACTTGGGGCATTTGCATCATTATTTGGGCATTCACTTTATGCAAGATGATGACAAAATAACTTTTTGTGAAACCAAATATATTGACACATTATTATAGCATTTGGCCTTGAAGACTACAAACCTTTTGCCACTCCTATGGAGACACGTTTATGGTTGAGTCTTCATGATGCTAGAGAGGCGTTTGATGTTGTTCTTTATCAGTAGGTTGTTGGATGCTTGATTTACTTATGCATTACTCTACCAAATATTGAGTTTGATGTCTCATACATGAGCAAGTTTATGCATTGCCTAGGTGTCAAGCATTGGTAGACGGTTAAGTGCACCTTTCGCTACTTGAGTGGTATCCAACTACTTGAATTGTTTTATCCCAAGGGGGGATCACTACCGCCAGATTTACATGGTTTTTCTTACTCTGACTAAGGAGTCTACTGTGGCCACTTCCCATTGTGAGGTTGAGTATATGGAAGCTTTCACAATGACTGTTGAGTGTGTACATCAGACACCTTATGGCTGATTTGGGTGTTGGTCAGTCTTCTGCCACCATCATCTCCACTGACAGTCAGAGCACATTGACAGTTGCGAGGATCCCTGTGTTCCATGATTGCACTAAGCACATTGAGGTGCACTATCATTATGTCTGGGAGAGGTTCTCTATTGGAGAGATCAATTTGGCATATGTGCCCACACAGGATAACATTGTAGACCTTTTCACAAAGGCTCTGCCTAGGAAGAAATTTGAAGCTTTTTGCAAAGCTTTGGGCTTACTTCCTTTTGTGGATTGATTCCACATAGCTTGGCACTTCCTTATACATGAGTGCTAGCTCCTTGTTCACCACATCACTCCTAGGTGGGATTTGTTGCTATATTTAGGTAGCTATGCCTGTGAACACACTAGGACCTCTTGGGCACTTTTTTCCCTCTTTAAGAGGCTTTTTCCCCTTGGCTTGTATATACGCCTATAACCCTAATGGGTCACTAATCTTTGTATACTCTAGTGGTAATACATTTAGTATTGTGTGTTGTGCTCCAAGCTTCTTCTTCTTGTGTTGCTCCCGTGCTTCCGCAAACCTCAAACTCCAACAGCTCTTTAGTGTTTTGAGTATGGAAAGGTTGTGGCCCGATTTGTAGAAATTTTTACTAATTGTTTTTGCTTTTATTTTTTGTTTTTTTGGTATTTTATTTGGATTTTATATCTATTTTAGGATTATTTCCAAATAATAATAATAATAAAATGAGTAAACCAAAAAAGAACTTCTAAAATCTATCTTTTTTTGCTAAACCAAAAAAGAACTTCTCTCTTTTCTCTCTCTACCTCTCTCTTGCCTATCTCTCTCCTCTCTATCTACCTCTATATTTTCTCTCTTTAGCTCTCTCCCCCATCTATCTTCTCTCACTCTTTCCCCTCTCTCTACCTCCTTATTTTCTCTCTCTACCTCCTTGTGCTCTCTCTCTCTCTCTACTTTTCCCCACCCTCCCCCAACCCCCCACCCCCTCCCCACACCCCCACTTGTGTGCTTTTTCTCCCCCCCTGCCCAAACCTTAGCTTAAAAAATTAAGCTAAGGTATTCTTCATTCTGATTTTTTATTTAAATTATTTATTTTATTTTTTATTTGTTATTTTTTTCAATCTATTAATTAGTATTATTTTTTTTAATATCTATTTTCATAATTTTTTTATTTCCCCACCACTCCCTTCCTACACACACATAGATCATAGGATAAATATTTATCCTATGGTCAAAATTTTTATTTATTTTTTAATGATGCATACTCCATGGCTCTAGATTCCAAAAGTTCCTTTTCGCCTACCTAGAGAAGAGGATGTAGTTTGGGTTGACATATAGTGCGACTTGTTAGATATGCTGAGCTCAATGGATTCTTTCCACTTTTTTTTTAACTAATTTATTCTTGCTCACTTTATCTGAAATCAAATGTGGGTAATACTCAACTTTGTGGTTCATCTCAGGTAACTTTAATCAAAATATGTAACTTCATAATCCAATTTTTTGTTGGAGAATTTAAGTAAGACTCCTAAAATATCATTAATTTAACTAAAAAAATTTCATAATTTCCAATTTATTGTCTTTTATATGCAAATTAAAATTCAAAAAACTTGATCCCAATTTTTTGGGACCCGCTTCATCATCATCAACTAGAAAAAAACATTGATGTTTAAATAAATTTGGAGTTGTTTATTAGTTGAAAAACTGGTGAGGAGGAGTTTATTACATCTCTACAAAAATGGTTAGAGGATAAGCAAAAATTTGGTGGATTAGTTGAAGCTTTTTTTGAAGAGGATATGTGAAACTCCATTACACATGAAAATGATAAACAAATAATACCTTTCTTTTAGTAAAACAATAGTGAATTTTGTCAAAAAATAAACACAGAAATGAATTCTTAATTTTTGACTAAGAAATAGCACTTCGGGTGGCCATTGTTTTCAAATTTGGAGTTCCTTATCGTGTTTCTCGACACCCTTGAACTCATTTTTATCATTGGTTCCAAAAACTCATTAATATTTCCTTCTTTTGGTCAAACTGGATATATTTTGCACACATTTAACATGTGATTTCTCACTTTCCCGTGTTTCTCATGGTCCATTACCTCTTTATTTTTCCACATATTTCATATGTATCAAATGTCGCTTCAACTTTTGTGCAATCTTTCTCTGCCATCAACCCCAAATCCTACTCCATGCCTCTTCCTTTATACAAAAACCCAAACCTAAGCCTCACTCCTACCCTTTCATTATTAGCCCCTCACCCCTCCTTGTCCTTTCCTTATTAGCCCCTCTTCAGGGTTCACTTGGACCTTCCATAACACTTAAAAAAACCTTAAAAACCTTCAAAAAGATCTATTATAATGTGCATTTAACTATGTGTCTTTATCTCTCTTGGTTTCTAAGTCTAGAGTATGCTCTTGCTCTCTTAGTCTATCTACAAGAAAGCTCCTTTATGGTGTGTCAATTCCTCTTACATATGTCTCTCTCATCAACCCCACATCCTACTCCCTCCCTTCTGATAGTGACTATAACCGATGAAAATGTATTGCTTAGGTCGACCATCATCAATGACCTTGCACATAGACATCACTACCAAAAACTTTGAAGTAACTCACACTGCTTCTTTTGAAAGTAAGCCTTGAATGGATTTTGGTCCTTCAAAACATGTGAGAACCCTTTGTTAAGAATATGTATTGTTGTATGTATAAGTTAATCCCAAAACATTAGTGGAAGTTGCTTTTGATGAACCATAGTCTTGAAATCTATATCGCACTTCAAATCTTCTATAAATCTGACATTTGGGCTCTCAAAATCCAATGCCAGACAGACAAAAGGAACTCCTTCGTGAGCCCACCACATTGCCAAGACTCAGCCATAGCCGAAGTGATCGGATGGTGTGGTTAAATGATCTATCATCCCAATTGAGTGGAGTCCTAAAAGAATGGAATAGTGTAGGCTTTCGGAGGGGAGAAAGGATCACACCAATGCCACTTCCGAGGTTCTCAATGAAGGTGAGATAATGGTTGAGCCTCCGAGGCCTAGACATGCCAATCGGGGTAGGTCCAAAGGTCTGTCAAATTAGGGTCAATGTTTCACCCGCTTCCACGAGTGCCAGCAATGAAATCCACTAAAAGGTGCACTCTATGATGATCTCAGACTCCTGAGAAGAACTGATCAACTGTCCCTCCTCACAAATCTCAAAGAAGAGGACCATGTTCAAAGTAACACCCTGAGCAACAATCAAGACCTCCGTCTGAGTGAAGGCACCTAGCCATGCAGCTTTAGGTGACATGTCCACCTAGATACCCCATTCTCTTGGCATAGAGATCTCAGCATCCATCATCATCTAGGATGCACTATGCATCCTTGTGCACCTGTCCTACTACTGCTCCATAGAGAGACCCCTAAAGCTAATCCATTTGGCTAAGAAACATGAGGCCGAGATGTTGAAAATCAAGTCTCAATCATGCAAAAAGGCTCGACCACAAGTTTTGCAAGTGGAACAATAAAAAAGAAGGACCTCAACTCATGGAATCAAGTTAGAAGATCCAGCAAACTCAATCGAATTCATATCTCGGCAATCAGCCACCAAAAAGTGCACCTACAGTGATTGTGGGTGGTTAACTAGATTGTAGGAAAAGGAAAACTCTATATAAGCATCATCCCACCTTTGTTTCTTGAGTTGTATACATTCCATGAGTTTCCCACTTAGATTAGTGAAGTGATAAACTCCAGCAAGCAGCCCCCTTGCTTGCTTACCTCATTTTCTCATGATTTCACTCCTCTCTATCTAGAGGTGTAGTTAGGCTTTTCCAAATCTGATTGTACGAGATTGCAGAGCATTGTTTTCTCTCTCATTGCACTACTTTTCATTGATTTAAAGCTTAGTTTGTTCTCTCATATAGTTCCCTAAAGTTTTCCAAAGTTTCAAGTTATGTCACTGAGTGAGTTGTGAGAAATTGCCAACTTTGTGAAGGTATATCTCTGCACATAGGCAGAGAGTGTTGTAAATAGGTAGCCTATTTTGCAAAGGACGTTTCTCCTAGCTAGAATATCCATTTGGGATGATTTAAATCTTTTTGGGTAGCTCTTATAGTCTATTATAATTATAAAAGGTTTCATTTTACGTCTTTGTACAGGTGCAGAGAAAAGTTCAGAATAGTGAGCATATATCACTGCTTGTGGACATAGTGGAGGGCAACCATCTTCCATTTTTTGCATTGGGGTGTTAGAATCATTCCCCATCAATGGTATCAAAGCCATTTTTGAGACTTGGAGACACGAGTGGGCATCATGTTGAAGACTTGAAGGGATCAAGACAACTCGTGGAAGCACAAGGAGCGCTTATCAAAGTAAGGAGACATCGAAAGGGGCTACATCGATCGAGATCTCGACTAGTCAATGATTAGCAAGGGAGAAGCTATCAAAAACTAATATTCACACTTTCTAAAGCATACAAACGCTTGAGGAGAAGCTAGAGGAGTAACTTAGAGATCAATATGGCTGAGTATAATGGAAAAATAGAAAAGTTAAAGAAAGTCAATTATCAACAATGGAAACTTAGAGTTAGCAACTACCTCATGGGCAAAGGATTGTGGGAATTAGTGAGCAGCACAGAGCCAATGCCTCATGTACATGATCCATCACTTCAAGGGTAGGTAAAGTCACTAAATGAATGGATATAAAGGGATAGGAGAGTCATATTCATTCTATCCCAACGCATAAGCACTAGCATGATAGGACACATACAAGGCTTGAACACATCCAAGAAGGTTTGGGAGACCTTGGAGAGATTGTACTCTTCATCAGCCAAGGCAAGGAAGATTTAGTTCAAGAATGAGCTAACTAATCTTAGGAAAGCACCAAGTACAAACATAAATGAGTACATTTTGAAGGTTAAGGAGCTTGCAGATGCCCAAGGCTCAATTGGGAGCCCAATCAAAGATGACGATCTTATCGCACACACTCTCAATGGCTTGAGAGAGGATGAAAGGTGGAAATCATTCACCAAATCAACTTCTTTGAGGGATTCCCTACCATAATTTGATCAATTAGTCACATTGATGGTGATCGAGGAGATGAACCAAGGAGGTTCACAATCAAAGGGCAGGCAAGCCCAAGTTTTCTGTGCAAGTAGAGGCAAAAGCAAAAGAGGTGGAAAAAACTCCCAAGGAAGAGGGAGAGGAAGGTCAAAATCAAGCTCAAGAAACCAAGAAGGATCCAACCAAAGCTATGGATCAAGAGGAACAGGAAGGAGTACAAGAAGAGGAGGAAAATCACATGGAAGAGAAGCATCCAAGGAAGAATGCCACAATTGTGGAAAATCAGGCATTATGCAAGAGATTGTTGGTCCAAACGAGGAGGCAGTCAAGGATACAAAAGGAACCAAGGTAATTATGCTAGTACTTCAGAAAATTCAAAAAATGAGAACTTGCTTTTGATGTATGGGTCAAGTGAAAGAGTCAATTCAGATTTTACATGGTACATTCATAGTGGTTGTAGCAACCATATGAGTTGCAATAAAGATGTCTTCTTTCATTTACATTCACCCATCACTCAAGGACATGTAGAGATAGGGGATGGCACTGAACACAATATTATGCATGTGGGAGATGTTGCATTGAATGGAGCTCGAAGCTCCAAGGTGTTGAAGAATGTGTTGCATGTGCCAACCATCACAAAGAACTTGGTTTCAGTAGGTCAAATGGTTGAAAGAGGTTATGAGGTGAGGTTCAATGATCAAGGATTTTTTGTTGAAGGCCTTGTGCAGGACCACAAGCTCATAGCAAAAGGAAAGAAGCAAGGAAGACTCTTCACCATGGAGGTAAAGCCATCAAGCCCTTACATTGTCTACTTGTCAATTGGAAATAAAAAGATCGCAAAATCAACTTATGGCATAAAATAATTGGACACATAAACTTACAAAGGATGAAGGACATGCAAAGGAAGGGCTTGGTGAGTGGTCTACCTGATTGTACATCTCAGAATATGCAACATTTGTGCCATGCTTGTCAATTAGGGAAACAAAGTAGATTGCCATTCAAGAAGGGAACATATGTGAGCAATGAAGTGTTGAATCTCATACACATAGATGTATGGGCACCTACAAGGGAGCCATCCATTGGAGGTAATAGATATTTTGGCACATTTATAGATGATCATTCAAGGTTTTTTTGGACGTATTGCATGAAGTCAAAGTTAGAGGTGTTTTACCACTTCAAGAGGTTCAAAAGCCTAGTGGAGAAGGAAATAGGGAAGTATATAAAGACTCTCAGATCGGATGGAGGGGGAGAGTATTTTTCAAATGAATTTTCAGATTTTCTACATGAACATGGCATCAAAAGGCAATTCACTTGTAGGTATACACCTCAAAAAAATGGGGTGGCGGAGTGGAAGAATAGATACATAGCAAAAGTAGCTAGAGCTTTGTTAAATGAAATGAATGTTCCTAACTCTTATCAGGCTGATGCAACAAATACAACCATATAAATTATGAATAGGTGTCCAACCTCAAAAGTACATGGATTTACACTTTATGAATCATGGTCTGGTAAGAAACTCAACCTTTCACATCTCAAAGTATTTGGTTGTGTGTGTTACTAGACTCTAGGAAATCATTTATGCTATAACTTGAAGCAAAACTTAAAGGAATAAGTCAATCTTGGACTTATCATCTTTTGAAGATTAAAAAGGTTCTTGGATAGAACATCTATCTAGGATGTTCAATTTAGTTATCTAGTTCTAACTAGCTAACCGTGGTCTTTTGCGAAAGGAATCAGATGCCATGTCTGAGTCGATTCCAAAAGATTTGGAAAGTGGAGAAAATAACTAAAACTCTATACAACCAATTCAAACTTCGAAGAAGATACATAAACTTGCTATGAATCAAAGTCTAGATGACTCAGGACTTTAATTTCTCAAAGATCTGTTTCAACAGGATATTGAAGCATTTTTTCTATCTTTAAGAGAAATAAGTTGGATTCTCAAAAATATTCAAAGCAATCAAAAACATCATCAAACCACAAGATACGAATGTGGTAACCAACATCAGTGTGTCGACCCACTGAGGTTCTGTTGATGAGTTTTGTATTCAAATAATGCTTTACTTGAGACTAAGTTTATGTCATATTCAGTCTTTCTGACTCCTTATTGGGAATGCAATTCTTGTGCATTTCTTTGAGTCAAAAGAGTGAATTTACCAAGTTACACTAGGAACTTGATGCTTGACTTAGTCAATCAAATCCTTGGTTGAAAAGATGAACTCAAGTCCAACCTTTTCAGAAATTTATTAAATATTTCCGAATTAACAACACTTTATCTTGAAGCATTTTAAGAAGATCTTCAAAGTTACTTACTTCATATCTTCTATTTCCTTGATCTTGAAGTTATCTTGAAGTTATCTTGAAGTATCGTAAGATACTACTTTCATCCTTTACAAATTAAACTTTCCTTGAAGTCTAAATTCCTTTGAGGATCAAACCTAACTTCAAAATCCAAACTATGTCCCATACCATCTTTCCTACATCAATCTGAGTATAAAATCTGGTGTCCCATACCACTCTATTTTATATTCATATTAATGTGTGGGTGATACTTATCCTAAAGTCTAAACATCTCTTGATAGAGTACCTTCTTGCTTCAATTCTTGACAAGAATTTTGAAGTTTGAGGCATTATCTCTAACTAGATATTCTAGGTTTTGATTCCATCACATGATCGTCTCACAATCATGTGTTTTGCCTTGGAAACTTGAAAACCTTTTGATGGAGCATCCATTCTTCTTTGCTAGGGTTTTCAAATGAAAACCAATTAAAATTCCAAGTTCTTGAATTTCCTCAAATTCAAGTTCAATTGGTTTATCTTTGACCAATTTTGTAGTGAAAAGATCTTTTGACTTCTTGTCTTTAGATTCCTTTCTTTATTGATGCTTTAGGTACCTACCCCGAGGACTTTATATAGGAACCTTTCTACTGCTTAAGTCTTAAGCATCCACTCATGCTTTCTGGATTTGTACCAAAATTCCTTTAAGGATAGGCAAACATTATGTTTTACCTTCCACAGACTTAATTACCATTGACACGGTTGTAGACTACATACTTGGAATATTTACTATGTTCAAACTTAGAACTGCTTACTATTTCGATTGCCAATACTTGGGCAAACTTCACAATAGTTCCAATCGCAATTATCTTAGACAACCATGGCCAAGATTGATCAAGTCTTGTTGATCATGCGATAATAATAAAGAATTTATCTTTATCATTAAGATCTCTTAAGCTTTTCTAAGCTTTTTGGCTTACCTGCAGGATTTTTTTAGAGATCTTTTCCTAACTTAAGTCCAAGCATACACTGATGCCTTTTTGATTCCACAGTTAAGAATCTTTGATATACCTCTAGCTTATATCACTATTTGGACTTGAGTACCAATACTTGAGGTTTGGAATTGCTAGGGAACTACTTAAGTCTCCCTCGACTCTACAACCACCACTAGTGGACTCTAGTGGAAGGTACTAAAGCAGTGGTCAAGATCACTCCACCCACTAGTAGACTCTAGTGGAAGATATGAAAGGAGTGGAGGAGATTGCACATGCACTTATGGACTCTAGTTACATTTGTGGTTCTCATTGATTCAAGAAGCTATATATATAGGCATAAGGTTGGGAGGAGAGTCATCTCTCTAGCACGTGGTGGTCGTAATTCTTAGGCTGTTGGATTTTTCTTAAAAGCCTCTATATATAGCTCTCTCCAGGGAACTGCCTTCTTGGGCAGGTGGATACTAACCATCCATGTATCGGCCATGTAACTGCATGTGCGCCAAGTGTCCCAGTTAACTCAAGTTAACTCAAGTGGATGCTTCTAGAAGGCTCTAGATCTCTTTGGGCAAAATACTCTCTCCCCATGGTCCCCATGGGAATTGAACCCAAGACCTCCTCCTTCACAACCATGAGACTTAACCACTAGGCTAAGTGGATCACTTGAATATAAGAGCACATCAACTTATGCTTGATTCTATTCTTGAGATCTTTGATCCTACAAACAAGTGACCAAACGGTATCTAATTTCAGATCTGTATGAAGCAGTCGGATTCCTAGACCATAGACTTACTTTATCACAAGATTCCAACCACCTAATGGTGAGGTAAGGTCATCCAATAGGGTTAAATACCCTGTTCAAAGGTCAACTTATGATTCATTCATTGTAAGACACTATGCCTACATGATTCAAGTTACATCTTGTGAAGAACCTAACTTTTTTGAAGAAGCAAATAAGCATAGGGAATGTATTGAAGCCATGGAGGAGGAAGTCAAGGAACTTCAAGAAAATGATACTTCTTCATTGGTGCTAAGAACAAAGAACATGAAAGTCATTGGCAACAAATGAGTGTACAAGTTGAAGAGGCATGCAGATGGGAGCATCTCTAGGTATAAAGAAAGGCTGATTGCCAAAGGTTTTGCACAAAACTATGGCGTAGACTTTGAGGTAACATTCAATCCAGTAGCTAAGATGTCTACCATAAGAAGTTTGATTGCAATTTCAACCTCAAAAGGTTGGAAGATGTACCAGTTGGAAGATGTACAAGTTGGATGTACCAGTTGGACTCAAGCAAGCTGCAAGGGCTTGGAACCAAAGACTTGTGGACTACTTGGTAAAATGTGGATACAATTAGAGTCATGGAAACCCATCACTCTTTGCGAAGAAGGAAGGTAGCAAAATTTTTTTCATTTGTATATATGTTGATGATTTGATCATTATAGGGGATGATGAAGCAAACATCAAGAACATAAACAAGAAGCTTGGTTGTGAGTTTAAAATATCTGATTTAGGGATTTTAAGGTACTTCCTTGGGATTGAAGTACTATATAAAGAGGAAGGTATATACTTGATGCAAAGGAAATAGAGTCTAGATCTCTTGAAGAAGTTTGTCTTGTGTGATTGCAAGCCCATTTCGAATCCATTAGAAGTAAATGTTAAACTAAGTGCTCATGAAGGTGAAGAGTTGAAGGATGTGACCATGTATAGGTCAATAATTGGTTCTCTCTTGTATGCTACTATGACAAGACCAGATATTGCACATGTACTTGGAGTGTTATTTCAATTTTTACAGGCACCAAGAGTACCTCATCTAGTTGCAGTCAAAAGGGTACTTAGATATCTCAAAGGATTGGTGAATGAATTTCTATATTATCCATTTGATGATGGATTAAATGTACAAGCTTATTGTGATGCTGATTGGGCAGGTTCCAAAGATTACAGGACGAGTACTAGTGGTTATGTTATCATGCTAGGGAAGAAGACCGTCTCATGGATGTCAAAGAAACAACCAGCAGTGGCTCTCTCATCGACTAAAGTAGGGTATATAGGCTTAGCACAAGTCTCATGTGAGATTGTGTGGCTCAAGAAGTTGTTTGTTGATCTTGATTTGCAGGTTAAGTAAGTACCTATTTTTTGTGACAACATAAGTAGCATATGCTTTGTTCAAAATCAGGTGTTCCATGCAAGTCTGAAGCATATGGAGGTGCATTAACACTTTATTTGAGAGATGATCATGTCAAAGGATATCAAGCTGGAGCATGTCAATACAAACGACCAATATGCAGATGTGTTTACCAAAGCTTTGGATGGAGTAAAGCTAACACTTCAAGGCATGCATTGAAATGAAGGACCTAGGGATTGAGACTTGAGGGGGACTGTAGAAAATTATGTCTCAATCATGCAAAAGGGCTCAACCACAAGTTTTTCAAGTTGAACAATAAAAAAGGAGGACCCAAATTCATGGAATCAAGTTAGAAACTCCATCAAATTCAATCAAATTCAAATCTTATCAATCAGCCACCAAAAAGCGCACCTACAGTGATTGGTGGGTGGTTAGCTAGAGTTTTAGAAAAGGAAAACTCCATATAAGCATCATCTTGCCTTTGTTTCTTGATTTGTATGCATTCCACGAGTTTCCTACTTAGTTTAGTGAAGTGATAAACTCCAGCAAGCAGCCCCCTTGCTTGCTTACCTCATTTTCCCATGATTTTGCTCCTCTCTATCTAGAGGTGTAGTTAGGCTTTTTCAAATCTGATTGTACGTGATTACAAAGCATTGTTTGATCTCTTATTGTACTCATTTTTATTTATTTAAAGCTTCATTGGTCTCTCATATAGTGCCCTGAACTTTGCCTAAGTTTCAACTTATTTTACTGAGTGAGTTGTGAGAAATTGCCAACTTTGTGAAGGTATATCTCTGCACATAGGCAAAGAGTGTTGCAAACAAGTAGCCTATTTTGTAGAGATAATTCTCTCAGGTGGAATACCCATTTGGGATGATTTGAAGCTTTTTGGGTAGCTCTTGTAATCTACTGTAAGTATAAAAAGTTTTGTTTTAAGTCTCTGTACAGGTGCAAAGAAAACTTCATAATAGTGAGCATATATCACTGCTTGTGGACCTAGTGGAAGGCAACCATCTTCCATTTTTTGCATTGGGGTGTTAGAATCATCCCCTATCATGAGAGACAACCATAAACCCACTTGCCATGAGGATGAGGGGATTTTGAGTAGTAGGCTGATTGCATTGCTCCTCAAGACAGGAAGGCAGTTGCTGAATCAGAGTAGGCTGAAGCTACTCCCAAAATCAGAGAATACTGCAAGCAAAGAGGACCTCACTCCGTCCCAAGAAGCCCAAATTCCTCATCTCAGCAAAAATCCATCTAACATCAGATGTAAAAGGCCCATCAGTAGCACAAACAAAGAGAGCCAGTCTCTGACGTAGAAAGTCCTTCTAAGGCTCAGGGCCACAAAGTAATCCACAAAGAATAAACTTGCCGAGAAAGGCTTTGCTCTGGCAAGCAGAATCAATGATCCTGAGGCTCACCCACACCAGGGGAAGGGTGAGTATTGACCAAGCAACCTTAGCCTGAGTAGGCCTACCATCTCTACCAGATCATAAGAAGTTCCATATTACCTACTGAATTTGGCTAATACAAGAGCTGGAAAAGATCGAGCAAGAGGTGACATACCACATCATAGTGAGAAGGACCTGGTTTGCCACCATAACCCTCCCAAGTAAAGATAAAGGGACAATGCTCCAATTCAAAAGCTTCTTCTTGATGATCAGAAGGAGAGGGGAGATCTGCTACTCAGTTGAGAGATCAAAATCAACTTGGAACCAAAGGTATCTAACTCCCTTGCCAAGGCGAATCCACTCAAACTACTTATAGGGGCTCTAGCTAGGGAGAGCATTCGAGCCAACCTAGAATCTATAGGACTTGTGCCAGTTGATTTTGGCACCAGAAGCATTATGAAATCTCTCCAAAGAATGTCGAAATTTGGTCATATTAGCCTCTTAGCCTTGCAAGTAAATGGTCCTGTCATCAAAAAACTCAGCATCCAAAAGCATCTCATCCCTAACCGAGAGTCAAATACCCTGAATCATAGTATTGCGTGCCACCAAGAATGTGCTCATGGCCTCACCAAAGAAGAGAAACAACATAGGGGCAATGGAAAACCCTATGGCATCAGATGCAAAATGCTGAACCTCTCCCCCTACCACCTTCCACCAGCATGTGACTATGGGCCGAATAGTATAAGGTAGCAACCCCCTGATCTAGTGATTGGGGAATCCCATACACAACATTGTGTCATCGAGAGAATCCTATTCAACCTGATCGTAGGCTTTCTCAAAATCTAATAGAAGCACAGGGAAAGGCTCACCCTGCATCCATGAAAGGGAAACAACTTCCCATAAGTTGAAGATATTGTCAAGGATAATGCAACCCTTGACAAAGCTAGTCTCAGTTGGATCAATCAAGGACTCAAGAAGTGGGTACAGTCTCAAACTCAAAGCTTATGCAAGGATTTTGAAGGTCGAGTTGAGAAGAGCAATCAGATGCTAGTGTCTAATGTCATCCAACTACCCGCCCTCATTAGAGATGAGGAAAATCAAGCCCTCGGTGAGTGCCAAAGGAAGGTGTCCACCTTCAATGACCTCTTGGAAGGAAGACAGATCCCATCCCCAAGGAGCCCCTAGTACTTGATTAAGAAATTTGGGGGAAAGACCATCATCACCAGGACAATTGTCCCTAGCCAAACCATGCAGTGAATCAAAGAGCTCAATATTAGTAAAAGGGTCCAAAAGTAAGGCATGCATCTCATTAGTCATTGATCACTACACATGTTCCAAAACACACCTCTTTCTCTCCTCCCAAGTCTCAGAAGGAGTATCCTCAGACATTAGAGTATAGGAGAACTAAGTGGCAATCTCATGTAGCTTGCTAGTCTCAGAAGCACAAGACCCATCAATCCAATGCAGATGCCTAGTCCCATGCCGTGATTGGTGGGAGTGAACTATGAAGAAGAACTCTCTCAAGATATATTCATTGATCTATGTCAATTGTGTGGCATGTTTGTGATAAGGAAAAGCCGAATGTTTGTCCTCAATGTCCTTGAGCTCCTACTGAGCCTGAACAAGCTGTGAGCCTATCCACTCACAGTCCCCATGGTAATCCATGAGCCACTGAAGGGAGACAATGCCTCTGTTTGGCAATGATCACTCTCACGGTTCGGAACAAGCCATTGGCCACTTGCATCATGTAAAAAGCCATTGAGCATCCATAAGCCAATCGCAAGGGAGCGACCCTAACATTCCTCATGCCACAACAACTAGGACTGAATCACCTCAATTTGGTCAATCAAGAACCCATCAAGTTGCACTTGATCAAGAATCCACATCATCATGGGGCCCTAAGAGTTCCCCTCAACAAATGCAGTAATCATAGGGGCATCGTCAAAAAATTAAGAACCTGCCACAATGCTACTATTACCACCACAATCAACCAATACATCAATGACATATATGCGATCAATCCAAGAGAGATTCATCCCTCGAATCCTCCTATTGGAGGGAGAAAAATGGAGGTTTTCTCTCTCCCTAATAAATCCCTCAATGTGCCATACCTCCTGCAATCTCAAGGTCAAACAAAGTCCTTTGAAAGCTGCAAGCTTTGAGCCATGCAATATGGTCTAGCTACCCCCTGTTAATCCTTAGGAGCTTCAATCATCTTGAAGTCACCTTCAACACACAAAGCATCAGCATAAGGAATAGCAGCAATGCTTTGGGATGAGAAAGTGGCGTGAGCACTCTCATGGTTCAAGGCATACAAGTTCAAGAACCCGTATCACCTATTCCCCCATA
Organism: Ceratopteris richardii; assembly: GCA_020310875.1. NCBI lineage: Eukaryota > Viridiplantae > Streptophyta > Polypodiopsida > Polypodiales > Pteridaceae > Ceratopteris > Ceratopteris richardii. The sequence continues at coordinate 193,931,459 of CM035410.1, read as the reverse complement.
GTAAAATCATCTAGATGGCCCTGCTAGGGAAAATCTCTCCTCTATCCACAATCGTAGAGTGCAAGGGATCCCCAATAGATATACATACACCACCTTGAGAGCCATTAGGCCCATACCTCGGTGACCAAAAATCCTCCCCATTTCTTTGTAAGAGTTTTCGGTATTGTCGTGTAAGATGATGCTCCTCAAGCGTGAGAATATCAATCGGTCCACCAATCAAACATTCGTGAAGCACCTGTTGAAGACGAGCCAAGATGAGCCATGTAGCATAAAAGCTCCAAGCCCAAACTGAACCATCTTTTGGGAAGGATGAACGCTGCATTTCGCCCAAAATACAGCCTTCACAAACATGTTTACTGGGTGCCTCAAGTTTGGGCAAAGAGCACACCATTTCAGATTTCTACAGGCATAGCAAACTAGCAAACAGATGACCAAAGTGTGCATGCCAAAGCTTTGCATCTGACATAGCCTGAGAATCATGTACTGCACATGTTGAATCATTCATAGATTTTTCATAGTCAATGAGCTTATAGAGCCCACAAGATAAAATGCCAGAAGCAATAATCACATCGCCATTTGACAGATCATGAATTGTAGATCTCTCATCAACAAATTTCACAACCAAACCAATCTTGGCTAAGGCCAAAACTGATAAGAGATTCTTCTTGATACTTGGCACAAATAAAGCATCTGATAATGTAAAGGAACTACCATCAGTAGTAGTCAGAATGATCTTATCAACTCCCATAACAGGATAAGAGGAGTTTTTGGTGCATGTAACAGTCTTCCCTATAGGGGCAGGCTCGAGTGAAGAGAAGAAACTATGCTGTGAGGTAATATATTTGGTCGCCCCACTATCAAAGTACCAAACATCTGAGTCTACTGCAGAAATGCACTGCTCATGAGAAGATGGATCAAAATTGCAAATAGTAGTAAACATCCATTCTTCATCATGCACAAGATTAGCAGACTCTGTTTTCGGTGTAGAGGCCTCTACAACAACCATTCCAGCCTCTTTCTTCTTTGCCTCTTTAGCAGCATATTTTGGACAGCTCTTAATGACATGATCATTTGCTTTATAATATTTGCAAAAAAAATTCTCCTTTTCTGATTTCTTCTCATCTTTGACTTCCTTCATCGAATGTGCAGCATTTGCAGATTTCTGCTTACTAGTAGAAGAGCTCCATTTACCTTTGCCCTTTTGACTAGCCACGAAATCTTGATCTGCAACACACATAATAGACCTGTTCTACCTAGACTCATCTTTGTGCAACAAAGCAGAACCTAAATTGTCAAATGTTAAGGCATTTGGATTGCATTTCATCATCAAACAAAGAGTAGATGCAAAACTTTGATATGAGTCGGGAAGACCATTCAAAAGAATCTACATAAGTGAACTGTCAAGAAGGACTTCATGAGTAGAAATCAACTGTTCCTTCAAATCCTTGATCTTTGTCAGAAAATTATCCATCGAATTACCTTCATTCATGTGCTCACTCTCCAATTGTTTTCAGTGCTCACTCTCCAATTGTTTTCAGAGGTAAGCAACACGAGCCTCATTCCTAGCTGGGTACAATGTGGTAAGTGTATCCCAAGCATCCTTAGCTGTTTTGCAAGAGCAAATATGAGGAATAATGGCACCTTTGATAGACAAAGCTATCAATGCATGTGCCTGAGCATCTCTACCATCCCAAAAAAATTTCTCTATAGTAGGTGCAATAGAAACAATAACACGAACATGAATCTGTAGAATATCAGCATCTTCGACACCATCTGCATCAGCTTTAGTACCTATATTTTCAATACCTACATACACACATGTAATAGGACATTTTTCAACACCCTGCACAATATTCCAAAGTTCTTTTATGACCAATACATGATGCATCATATAAGCCCATAATGGATAATTGGTACCATCCAACTTGTCCTCAACAGCCAACATATGGAGTATAGCACTGCTTTCAGTCATGGCCACTAACTAAAATACCTTGATGTAGAAAAATGATTGTATCTGAAAACCTTGAACACAACTACCCAAATGAGTTCTATTTGACATGTTGTAGACTTTAAGATGCTTATACTGGTGAATCAAAACTGGTTTATATCTTTGGCACAAAAAGTCAAAATAGCCTGCATAAGCACTATGATAGTGCATTTAGAGGTCGAAATGAGCTCAGATCCAGATTTTGGCATGACAGAATAAAGTTATTTTGATCTCTGAAATGCCCTAAGTATGCTCACCAAATTTCGTGCGATTTAGAGATTTCCACTAGAGGGGTGTCGATGATGCCCTAGATGAAGCGACGACCTTCTCTGATACCAATTGTTGGACTTAGACGTCTATAGAAGCACATGAGCAACACAAGGAAGAAGAAGAAGCTTGGAGCTCAACACACAATACAGAATGTATTACCACTAGAATGTACAAGGATAAGTTGCCCATTAGGGCAATAGGCGTATATACAAGCCACAAGAAGAAAACCTCCTAAAGAGGGCAAAAAGTGCCCCAGCAATCCTGACATAATGATAATGCACCTCAATGTGCTTAGTGCGAGCATGGAACACAGGGTTCCTTACAACTACCAATGCGCTCTGACTGTCAGTGAAGATGGTGGTGGCAGAAGACTAACCAACACCCAAATCAGCCATAAGGCATCTGAGCCTACTTCTTGCCCAACCAAGATATATATGAGCTTCCAAGCATGAAGCAAAAGCCACTAGTGGGCACACGAGTGTCATAGCAACGAACCCAATCACTATAAGAAAAAGCATGAAAATCTAGCAGTAGTGATCCCCCTTGGCATAAAACAATCCAAGTAGTCGGGTACCACTCAAGTAGTGAAAGATGTGCCTAACCGCCCGCCAATGCTTAACACCCGGTAATGCATAAACCTGCTCATGTGTGTGTGTGTGTGTGTGTATATATATATATATATATATATATATATATATATATATATATATATATATATATATATATATATATATATATACATGTTGAAAATCAAGTCTCAATCATGAAAAAAGGCTCAACCACAAGTTTTGCAAGTGGACCAATCAAAAAGGAGGATCCAAAGTCATGAAATAAAGTTAGAAGCTCCACCAAACTCAATCAAATTCAAATCTCATCAAATCAGCCACCAAAAAGTGCACCTAAATTGATTGGTAGGTGGTTAGCTAGATTGTAGGAAAAGTAAAACTCTATATAAGCATCATCTTGCCTTTGTTTCTTGAGTTTTATGCATTCCATGAGTTTCCCACTTATTTTAGTGAAGTCATAAACTCCAACAAGCAGCCCCCTTGCTTGCTTACCTCATTTTCTCATGATTTTGCTCCTCTCTATCTAGAGGTGTAGTTAGACTTTTCCAAATCTGATTGTACCAGATTGTAGAGCATTATTTTCTCTCTCATTGTACTCATTTTCATTGATTTCAAGGTTCATTTGGTCTCTCATATAGCGCCCTAAAGTTTGCTAAAGTTTCAAGTTATTTGTCTAAGTGAGTTGTGAGAAATTGCCAACTTTGTGAAGGTATATATCTGCACATAGGCAGAGAGTGTTGCAAACAAGTAGCATGTTTTACAGAGGGTGGTTCTCCTAGGTGGAATATCCATTTTGGATTATTTAAAGCTGTTTTGGTAGCTCTTATAGTTTAAAGTACGTCTACAAAATTTCGTTGTAAGTCTCTATATTGGTGTAGAGAAAAGTTCAGAATAGTGAGCATATATCACTACTTGTGGACCTAGTGGAGGGCAGCCATCTTCCATTGTTGCATTGGGGTGTTAGAATCATCCCCCATCAGTTGTATCAGAGCCATTTTGGAGGCTTGGAGACATCAATGGCATCATATTGAAGACTTGGAGGGATCAAGACAATTTTTGGAAGCACAAGGAGGACTCATCAAAGCAAGAAGACATCGAAAGAGGGCTATGTCGATCGAGATCTCAACTAGTTGAAGGTTAGCAAGGGAGAAGCTATCAAAAGGTAATATCCACACCTTCTAAAGCATTCAAAAACTTGAGGAAAAGCTAGAGGAGCATCTTAGAGCTCAATATGGCTGAGTATAATGCACAAATAGAGAAGTTAGAGAAAGGCAATTATCAACCATGGAAATTTAGAGTTAGCAACTACCTTATGGGCAAAAGATTGTGGGGATTAGTGAGTTACACGGAGCCAATGCCTCATGTACATGATCCACCCCTTCAAGGGCAGGTCAAGACACTAAATGAATGGATAGAATGGGATAGGAGAGTCATATTCATTATATCCCAACACATAACCAGTCAAGTGAAAGAGTAAATTCACATTTTACATGGTATATTGATAGTGGTTGTAGCAACCATATGAGTTGCAATAAAGATGTTTTCTTTAAATTACACTCACCCATCACTCAAGGACATGTAGAGATAGGGGATGATAGTGAGCACAAGATTACACATGTGGGAGATGTTGCATTGAATGGATCTCAAAGCTCCAAGGTGTTGAAGGATGTATTGCATGTGCCAACCATCACAAAGAACTTGGTTTCGGTAGGTCAAATGGTTGAAAGAGGTTATAAGGTGAGGTTCAATGATCAAGGATGTTTTGTTGAAGACCCCATGCAGGACTACAAGCTCATAGCAAAAGGAAAGAAGCAAGGAAGACTCTTCACCATGGAGATAAAGCCATCAACCCCTCACACTGTCTACTTGTCAATTGGAAATAAACAGATTGCAAAAATTGACTTATGGCATAAAAGAATTGGGCACATAAACTTACAAAGGATGAAGGACATGCAAAGGAAGGGCTTGTTGAGTGGTCTACTTGATCTTACATCTCAGAATATGCAACATTTGTGCCATGCTTGTCAATTAGGGAAACAAAATAGATTTCTATTCAAGAAGGGAGCACATGTGAGCAATGAAGTGTTGAATCTCATACACAGATGTATGGAGACCTACAAGGGAGCCATCCATTGGAGGTAATAGAGATTTTATCACATTTATAGATGATCATTCAAGGTTTGTTTGGATTTATTGCATGAAGTCAAAGTCAGAGGTGTTTTACCACTTCAAGAGGTTCAAGAACCTAGTGGAGATGGAAATAGGGAAGTATATAAAAACTCTCAGATCGGATGGAAGGGGAGAGTATTTTTCAAATGAATTTTCACATTTTTACATGAACGTAGCATCAAAAGGAAATTCAATTTCAAGTATACACCTCAACAAAATGTGGTGGTAGATAGGAAGAATAGATACATAGCAGAAGTGGATATAGCTTTGTTAAATGAAATGAATGTTCCTAACTCTTATTGGGCTGATGCAACAAATACAGCCATATACATTATGAATAGATGTCCAACCTCAGGAGTACATGGAGTTACACCTTATGAAGCTTGGTGTGGTAAGAAACCCAACCTTTCACATCTCAAAGTATTTGGTTTTGTGTGTTATGTTCACATACCTCAAGAATTGAGACACAACTTAGACCCGAAGGCAGATAGGTGTATATTTCTTGGATATTCTTCATATCAAAAGGGTTTTAGATGCTATAACCCTTGCACCAAAGAGCTTAAGGTATCTAGGGATGTAATATTTGATGAGTTGCTACCTTGGTATGGTAGCAAAGATGTGTTACAGGTTGACAATGCATATGAAGCCGAGAAGAAGTTCAAAGAGCAACAACAAAGCATGGAGATAAGTGGTCCAACCACTTCAAGCATACCATCAGGGGAGAGTACTACATCAACTTGGCATCGAAGGTCAAGGAATGAAGCTCATTCAAGTGAAGGAAGTAGCAAAGGAACGGAAAAGGCAAATGATGAAGACCATCGATGGGTAGACATGGAATCTACAAGTGATGAAGATATGGAAAAATTAGAAAATCTAGCATTTAAAGCATCTAAAACAAGGAGGAGGAGATTCCTACCACCTAATGGTGAGATAAGGTCATCTAATGGGGTTAAATACCCTGTTCAAAGGTTAACTTATGATTCATTCATTGCAAGACACTATGCCTACATGAGTCAAGTTATAGCTTGTGAAGAACCTAACTTTTTTGAAGAAGCAAATAAGCATAGGGAATGGATTGAAGCCATGGAGGAGGAATTCAAAGCACTTGAAGAAAATGATACTTGGTCATTGGTGCCAAGAACAAAGGACATGAAAGTCATTGGAAACAAATGGGTGTACAAGATAAAGAGGCATGTAGATGGGAGCCTCTCTATGTATATAGCAAGGCTGATTGCCAAAGGTTTTGCTCAAACCTATGGCATTGACTTTGAGGAAACATTCAATCCAGTAGCTAAGATGTCCACCACAAGAAGTTTGATTGCAATTCCAGCCTCAAAAGGTTGGAAGATATACCAGTTGGATGTGAAGAATGCTTTCCTAAATTGAGAGCTTGAAGAGGTAGTCTTCATGGAGCAGCCCCAAGACTTTGAAGATGAGAGTTTTCCACATCATGTATGGAGGCTAAAGAAGGCTCTTTATGGACTCGAGCAATCCCCAAGATCTTGGAACCAAAGACTCGTGGACTACTTTGTAAAATGTGGATACAATCAGAGTCATGCAGACCATCACTCTTTGTGAAGAAGGAAGGTAGCAATATTGTTTTCATTTGTATATATGTTGATAATTTGATCATTATAGGGGATGATGAAGCCAACATCAAGGACATAAAGAGGAAGCTTGGATGTGAATTCAAAATCTCAGATGTAGGGGTTTTAAGGTTCTTCCTTGGGATTGAAGTACTATATAAAGAGGAAGGTATATACTTGATGCAAAGGAAATACATTCTAGATCTTTTGAAGAATTTTGGTTTGTGTGATTGCAAGCCCATTTCAAATCCATTAGAAGTAAATGTTAAGCTAAGTGCTCATGAAGGTGAAGAAGTGAAGGATGTCACCATGTATAGGTCAATAATTGGCTCTCTCTTGTACGCTACTATGACAAGACCAGATATTGCACATGTAGTTGGAGTGTTATCTCAAGTTTTGCAAGCACCAAGAGTACCTCATCTTGTTGCAGCCAAGCATTGTCTGCTCTCTCATTGTACTCATTTTCATTGATTTCAAGGTGCATTTGGTGTCTCATATAGTGCCTTGAAGTTTGCCAAAGTTTCAAGTTATTTGGCTGAGTGAGTTGTGAGAAATTGCCAACTTTGTGAAGGTATATATCTGCACATAGCCAGAGAGTGTTGCAAACAAGTAGCCTTGTTTATAGAGGGTGTTTCTCCCAACGAGAATATCCATTTTTGATGATTTAATGCTTGTTGGGTAGCTCTTATTGTCTGCTATAACTGTGAAAATTTTCATCTAATTCTTTATACTAGTGCAAAGAAAAGTTCAGAAGAGTGAGCATATATCACTGCTTGTGGACCTAGTGGAGGGTAGCCATCTTCCATTGTTGCATTGGGGTGTTAGAATCATCCCCCATCAATACACACATACACATACACATACATATTCACATACATAGATATACACACACATACACATACACATGCACATATGTACACACACATATGCACATACACTTACACATACACATGCAAATACATACATATACACACACATACGCACATACATTTACACATACACATGCACATACATACATATACACACACACATACCTGCACATACATAATATGCACATACACTTACACATACACATGCACATACATACATATATACACACATGCACATACACACACATATGTACATAAACTTACACATACACATGCACATACATACATATACACACTCATGTACATACACATACACACATATACACATGCATATATACCTCCACATTCACATACACATACACACATGTATATGCATAAAACATATCTATATGCACATATACACACACATACACATACACATGCACATATGTACACACATACGCACATACACTTACACATACACATGCACATACATACATATACACACACACATACACATGCACATACACTTACACATACACATAAACACATACACATACATATAAACACATACACTTACACATACACATTAACATACATACATATAAACACACATACACATACACATGCACATGCACATACATACATATACACACTCATATACATACACATACACACATATACATGTGCATATATACCTATACATACACATACATACATGATACACTTATACACATACACATGCACATACACATACATATGCATACACACACATACACACATTCACATATACATACATACACATTCACATACACATTCACATAAACATACACATACACACATGTATGTGCATGTGTATGGAAACACTTACATAAATATATCTATATGCACATATATACACACACAAATACACGCATATATATATGCATATAGAAACACTTACATAAATATAGAAATATACCTAGATGTGCATACATACATTTTATACACACACAACTACATGCACATACATAGATATAAACACACAAACACACATATAATATGAATCAATTATATAATTAAATTAGTAAATCACATGTTAAAGATAAAGAACAATAAAAATCATTAAAACAAGGCTTTTCATTGATTAGTACCATAGACATAATTTAAAACATAACTAAAATGAGAAAATATATAGATATAAAAAAAAGTAAGTATATCAATGTAAAATATATATCCAATGTAATATATCACTCATCATCATCATCCTCATCCACATCATCCTGTAAGTCCTCATAATCATGATCATCGTCATGATCATCATCATCATCATGATCATCTGCATGATCTAATGTATGTGTAGTGGCATCATGGGTAGATGTGTGAGCACTCTATGACGATTGAGATCGTCCTGCCTATGTCTATCTCTCCATCTCATCCATATCTATACTCTTGTATTGCATATACTCCTGCCTATCTCTGTCTCTCCACCTCTCCATAATACTCTCGTATTACCTATAATAAACATAAATAAATAAAACATCAATAAAAATAAAATAATTGCATGAAATTTACTAATACTCACAAAAGCATTTGGATGATCTTGCATTTTGCTGCATTGAAACAAATAAAAAAGATTAATGATTAGTGTTTTAACTAAAATAAAAAATATAGTTTCAATAACACATATACTTACAAATGTAGCTACAAAACCATGATGGCCCATTTGGCCTAAGTGTGATGTATGACCAAACTCAACTCTCATCTTTACAGTCGCCTGCATTTATTTAAGGAAACAAAAATACATATATTAAATATAAAACATATGACTATATAAGTCACTCTAATATAAACTATTAATTTGTATACCTTCTAATGAGGAAATGATTCCTAAAGATGTAGCTGCCTGTGAAAATATTGCCACGTCTCAGGTGGTATCTTAGGTCTTCTCTTATTTTGTTCTACCATACAATATCTCCTGTTATTTCAATCTCAAACAAAATAAAAAAGAATCAAAATATAAAAAAACTTCAAATTTATAAATATGCATATACAGACACTCACACACATACATATACACATACATAGTAAATACATACCCACATACATACATATATACACACACATATACATGCATACACATACACATATACATACACTTACACATAAATACATACACTTACATATAGATACATACACACACATACATGCATACACATACACATATGCATACACTTACACATACATACATACCCACACACACACATATACACACACATACATGCATACACATACACATATACATAAATACACATACATAGTAAATGAATATCCACACACATACATATATAGACACATACATACATGCATACACATACACATATACATACACCTCCACATACATACATACATATATACACTTACATATACATACATACACACAGATACATGCATGCACGTACACATATGCATACACTTACACATACATACATACATACCCACACATACATACATACCCACACACACACATATAGACACACATGCATGCATACACATACACATAAACATATACAAACACACACATACATGCATACACATACACATATACATACATACACATACATATTAAATACATAACCACACACATACATATATATACACACACATACATGCATACACATACATATATAGAGACACTTACACATACATACCCACACATATACATACATGTACACATATACATACATGCATACACATACACATACACTTACACATACATACATATCCACACATACACATACACACACACATACATGCATACACATACACATATACATACATAAACATACATAGTAAATACATACCCACACATATACATATATACCCACACACATACATGCATACACATACACATATACATACACTTACACATACATACATACACTTACATATACATACATACACACACATACATGCATACACATACACATATGCATACACTTACACATACATACATACCCACACATACACGTATACACACACATACATGCATACACATGCACATATACATATACATACACACATGCATACATGCATACATGCATACACATACACATATACCTACATACACATACATAGTAAATACATAACCACACACATACATATATACATACACTTACACATACATACATGCATACACATACACATATACCTACATACACATACATAGTAAATACATAACCACACACATACATATATACACACACACATACATGCACACACATACATATATACATACACTTATACATACCCACACATATACATACACATATACATACATGCATACACATACACTTACACATGCATACATATCCACACACACATACACACACATACATGCATACACTTACACATACATACATACACTTACGTATACATACATACACTTACGTATACATACATACACACACATACATGCACACACATATAACAAATACATACACTTACACATACATACATACATAGCCACACATACACATATACACACATACATGCATACAAACACACACACACACACACACACACACACACATATATATATATATATATATATATATATATATATATATATATATATATATATATACATACACATACATACCCACACACATACATATATACACACACATACATGCATACACATACACATATACATACACACACATACATAATAAATACATGCATACACATACCTGCACATATAGATACACACATACATAATAAATACATGCACACATACACATACACACCCATACATCCACATATACATAGATACATATACACACCATACATTTATAGATTCGTATGTGTATTTATATGTCAAAATGTGTATTTGTGTACATGTGAATATGTGTCTATGTGTAAATGTGTATATGTCAATGTGCATGTATGTAAATAATCATATTATTAGTATCTAGTACCTTTATTTGCTATACAATCATATTCTGATCAATCAGAGGGAACTCCACCACCATCTCCTAATCGTGCAAGGATTACTTATTATAAGTATATCAAACTTTTAATTCTAATATTTGATAGATACGTACATGACTTATATATGTCTTTTCATTGTTATTAGTATCTAGTACTCTACCACCTCCTATCCATGCAAAGACATCTTCACATGTGTCCTTCAATAGGAATTATGATGATTTCTACTATCAAGAGCATATTATATGTTGGTGTAATTTTTGTTATGGTATGTATCGAAGACCATGATTGGAATGTATTGAACATGTGGTAGAGTATGGTAGATTTGAGCGTGCACCACCTCTTGATCAATGTAATATAGCTTAGGTATGTATTGGTTCTATAAATTAATGTCATTATTTTACTTGAAAATCATATACAAAGTCAAATTATACTTAATATATCAGAATATTTTCTCGATGATGATGATGATGATGATTCTTCTACTAATAATGCCAATATACCTCATGCATGTCATGCACTTGTCGTTAATCAATTACAAGCAGAGGTTTCTCAAAATCCTCTATCTCCTAGTTTACAGACTGAAACATCTGAAGATTATCCATTGCCAACTCATGATCCTCCTCTAGTACAAACATATGATAGAAGAAGGTATGGAAGATGGAATAGAGGACCACTTCCTTTAGATGGAGAGGCTTTTAACTTTTGGGGTAATCGCTATATGATTGCTCCCTCGACTATTACTAGTGTTGGTCATGGTCTCTTTATTGTAGAGGATCTGTATGTGCCTCTGAACTCTGAAGTCACTCTTATGTCATTTTGTGGTCCTATATATGGATGGGGAGATTGTCATCAACTTACACATTATGTTCAAAGCATGACTACTTATGGATTATGCATCAATGCAGCTTCTCTTGCTAGTACAGGGGTTACACATGCCCAAAATGAAAGATTATATGTTGATGGAAGACCTTACACACAAAGGAAATATAGCAGGTTTAATAAATAATAGTCGAGGATATAATAGTTCAATGACTAATTGCACATTTGAGGTGCATGAAAATAGTCATGAATCACCGTATATGAGTAGAAATGTATCAAGATACAGAGTTGTCAATGCTATTGCTTCATTACATTGCATTGAAAACTATAATTGATTGAAACTCTTTTCAAATTAAATTACATATTTAAATTTATGTTTAAAGTTTACGTTTCATTCATTTATGAAATACTAATGATTTTTATTCATGTGTGTAGATTCCTATGTATGACATTGATGATCTTCCACCACACCATTGAGAGTTGTGTGTAAGACCTCATTTATCAGAAGCTTCCATGAGAAGGCTATGCAAAAGTGATCTTGTGGAATATGCAAGATTGAAAGACCTACATCCCGAAGAAGATAAAGTACAAGATTTTGTGATAATGATGAAGATGATGGCATGGAAAATTTTATTGAGGATTGGTATCAAAATGACACTGAAAGCATTGATATTTCTAAAAATGAGAAATATCTTCGAGAAGAATGTCTAAAGCATATATATGAAGGAACTCTCTTGACATGACTAAGTGCAAGCTTACTTATTCTCAATCATCAAAATCATTTTGGATGGAGTAACGTATCTATTTCAGCACTATTAAGGTATGCTTTTTAATTTTCTATTTATTTATTCATTCATTAATTTATTTATCTATTTATTTTCATTCATATCATCTTTTTTCATGAACTTATAGGTTACTATTTGAAAAGCTTTCACCAAGCAAGAATATTTTTCCTACATCACATGATGAAATGAAGAACATAATCAACAAACTTGGTATATATTATTAGTGTGTACATGCATGTCCTAATGATTCTCTTTTATATGGAGGTAAATATGCAGCCTCTTTGACATGTCCAAAATGTAAATCTCCTCGATATAAGGATGAAGAGGGTAAAATCCCAAAAAAATTATTGAGACATTTTCCATTGGCTCTAGGAATTAAACATATGTTTCAAAGCCCTGAATTATCAAAGCTTTTGACATGGGGCTTTGAACATAAAAGTAGTGATGGAGTAATGAGAATTTGATTGGATCATGCAGCTTTTCAACATATTGATTCTAGATGGCCTGATTTTGCACAAGAGCCATGCAATCTAAAGTTAGAAGTTGCATAAGATGGGGTTAATCCATTATCGATGAAATCTAGTAAATGGTCAACATGGCCTATGGTAGTGATTAACTACAATCTCCCACCATATATCGAAAAGCATTAATTAAAGATACATTATGGTTCGTGGAATTGTGGCTTGGACTATACAAAATTTTCTAGGATATGGTGTGTATTCAGGTAATGATGTAATTTCTTTATTTAATATGTATACAATTGTATGTGAGTTAATCTATATTTTTATGGTTTTCATGATGTAGGAATATCTACTAAGGGATATAAGGCTTGTCCTTATTGTGGTGATTGGTTGCAATTAGTTTATAATAAGAATCTCGATAAAAGTATTTACCTTCAACATCTATGGTTCTTGCCTGATGATCATCCATTAAGATGCAAAAGAGAAGTGTTACATTTTAATGGAAAGATTGAAACAAGTCAGTGTCCAAAACCAATGACACTTATGGATTGGTATTGAAATGGACAGACAGGCCTCTTATAGATCCACAATCTGAAATCTCCAATGATGATGAAGATGATGAGAATCTAAAGATTAGAGGTAAAGGAAAATTGGTGCTAACAAAGATTATGTCGATATGGTATTCTTTGGAGTATTGGAGAGAGTTAAAGGTCTATCATCTTCTTGATCTTATGCATATATTCAAGAATATTGTTTATTCATTATGGCAACATCTTCTTGGGTTAAAAGACACAATAACATCAAGAAAATGATTTAAAGGAGCAAAATTCAAAAGCAAATTTATGGCCAATTTTTTATAAAAATCGACAAGAAACAACTTATGCACCTGCTCCTTGGATACTTACAACAAAAGAGATACAAACTATCAATAATAGGAGCTTATCTGGGTTAAAGACACATGATTGGCATAACTTTTTGAAGCACATTCTACCTCTGGTTATTGATGGATGTACGACGAAAGGAGTACGGGATATGATCTATCGTCTTGAATCACATATAAGGTAATTATCATACTTTTATATTTAATATATAAGAATATTTCTTATCTTTTATTTACAAAATAATTTCTTTATAATTTAATTTATGATAATAATAGGTGGATTACATCAAAAGAGATTGACAAAGACTCGATTCCACAAAAAAAATGTGAATGCAAGGAGAAGAAAGAGCTTCCAACATCATTTTTTGATATTCAAGTCCATTTATTAGTTCATCTTGTGGATGAAATAGAGATTGCAGGTGTTGTAAACACTCGATGGATGTTTTGGGCTGAGCAATTTATGGGAATATTAAAAGGTTATGTGCGACAAAGAGAAAAATCAGAAGGATCTATGGCAAAGGGATGGATAATTAAGGAGTGCATGTACTATGTTATTGAGTACCTTGAAATGAGTCTTCTTCAAAAATAATAGATGAGGTATTATCAAGTAGGGAGTTCCATTTCAATTTACATTACAAGAAAAAAGTGATGTTTCTAGTATGCAAGCCTTCATTAGTAAGTGTGAACAAGAACTTCAAAATCTCTGAAGTAAAATATGGAGAAAAAAAAGACATAGATTTAATATTGATGGTAATGAGAATACAAATATATCTTCTTTCATAGATTTGGCCATATACTCATGTGCAATGATCCAATGCAAATAATGAACAAATCTCATATGAGAAGAGAGAGTTAACGATAGATTGTTAAAGAAAGATAATTTAAGTTTAATAATTTTCTATTTTTTCACATATATGTATATTACTTTCTCTTTAATAATTTGATTTTTATTGCAGCCTCGAATGCTCACAAATATGTGGGCTTTGGACAACATATTAGAGTCAAAATGATTGATTCTTTATGTAAAATAGAGGATTTTGTCATTGTTGCTTCTTTCAAGCAACTATCATGTGCTAGCTCAAAAGATACAAACCTTATAGATAGTGAACTTGGCTACATAAGAACCGTTGTTGGTATCTATGAAATATCGTTCGTATGTTCAAACAATTAAAAATAATAATAATCTTTTATGATATAGTTTATTATTTTTTTAAGCACATAATAATGAATTTTTGTTTTTTTTATATTTTGATAGGTTATTTTGAAGATTGATTGCTTTCGAGTTTAGTATAAAGGTAGTAATTCCACATTGAGAAGGGAACTATCTGGGTTTTGAGAAATTGATTCTTTGAAAATAATGCATTTCACTAGAGAACTATATATTCTTCTTAAGCATATTGAACAAGCACTTTTTTATAAAAACCCTGATGCTCATCCTTGGTGGCAAGTCATTCATGTTCAACTTAGAGGTCAGTCATTGTTTGAACACTTTATTGTTAAAGAGATCAAAGAAAGTCATTTTGATGATTCATCATCAGATACTGATATATCGACATCTCAAAGAGAAATTAGAATCGTTGTCAATGACAATGATAATAATCTACTTGATGAAGATGATAATACTCTATGTGCTAATTCTATTGATGATCAAGAGAAATTACAAAAAATTGATATTCCTCCATCAATAGATGATGTCATTTATGAGAACACAGATTTAACAATAGAAGAAATAATAAAAATCAATAAGATAATGAAAATGACACTATATTGATGTCTTATCAAAATGATGGTAATAATGAAAACACATGAGTAGATTAGATAATAGATCCTACTCTAGTTATCGATCGTTAGCTAGAATCATTTGAATGGGCATGAGAAAATAGGTTCTCCTTTATTCAACTAGAATATAGGTGGATCCCACCATAGAGATGAAAACATGTTCTTTTAAGTTAGAACATGAACCTATGGGGTATGCCTAAAATTTTGTATATAGCTTTATTTCAAGGATGGAATTTATCTCATGTATATTCGGGATGTAAGGGTCATATGACCTTACCCCTATATTCATATATATATGCATCATATATAGAGTATTGCCTCAAGAGAGATCATTATGTGGGTTTGGAGGCTCCCACGTATCTGTGCGCGTCTTCTCTCCTCTCTTTCCCTCCATCTCCTCTATGCTCCTCTTGTTATGCACACCAAAGGCCTTCATTGGTATCTGATCTTGTTGAAGGCTTGTGTGCAATAAGCTTCAATGGAAGCTTAGATCACAAGAGGTGAAAGTTCAAGTCGGCATCTCTCAACAATAGTTCAGTATTTCAGTCGTAACTTGAGTTAGGAAGCTCGGATTGATGCATTTTAAAGTTCTGTGCATAGCTAACAAAAAGGGCTACAATTCACAAACGTGTTCAGAACCTGGTTTGGAGTTTTACACTGCCAAAAATTCGAAAAACACAGACTGATGTAGAAGACAAATCTACATTCACTTGGACAACAGGTCAGTGTTTTGTCTATAACTTGAGTTTTATAGCTCGGAATCAGATGATTCAACTTGGTCTGCGTAGCTTGGAAATGTAATTACAACTTTGTAGAAGAAGTTAGATACAGATTCTTAGTGTTAGGTTGCAGAAATTGTAGAACACAGAGTAGTAGTGTTGCAAGTGAAAATGAAATTGACAGCATGTGCTTGTTTTGAGCATGTCTTGAGCTACGCACCTCCGATTGAGGTGTTCTTTATCTCGTTACGTAGCTCACAAAAATTTCTTGAAGTTTGATGAGATCAAAAGTTCAGATTCAGAGGTTATCACCTCTGAAACAACAAAACACAGATCAACATATTTTCACCATAACAATCCTAGTTGCTTTTGGAGTTTCATTTTGGTTCGGAACTTATTCGAGAGAGATTTTTTGGTGTGCAAGCTCTTATTTTCAGAGCTTCAAGGCATTGTACATGTATGATCAGTGTGGTAGCTCCTCCATATGACAGCATGATCTTGTCATGTGTTTGACATGTAAGATGACATTGTGTTATACTCTTTTTGAGGTTTATGTCATCATGAGTTTGATCGTAGATGTATAGTGGCATTGTGGTCGATATCTTGCTTATGCCACTTGGTTACCGATTTACTTTCCGATTGCACATCATTTTATAAGAGTTGATATTGGATCTTAGTTGGAACTTGTATCTTTTTTTTTCTTTGCATGTACATGATCCAGATCGGAGCCTCAGTTGCATACTTATTTGTCACCTTGATTGACTATTTGGTCAT